>JAOVYW010039623.1:47617-61439 GCA_025775045.1 Hiodon tergisus | reverse complement strand
TATATATATATATATATATATATATATATATATATATATATATGTTATGCAGAGTTTGCATGGGGATTTGTACCTGAGTGTTGCCTGTTTTCTGAACCGCAACACTAAGTCCTTCCTGTCACAGTAATATACAACAGGAAGATTTAATCGTTCATTTGCAACGCCTAATACCCATGCTTTGCAGTTGGTAAACAACCAAGATTCAAGAAACTATATTTATAGAAGCTAGCATGTGGTGTGAGCAAAACATCTCGTCTCAAATGAAAAATTTGTGTTTTTCACACATGTGGCAGGGAGCTCTCTCAGACAGGAGAATACAATGGTTCCTTACTCAGGTGGAAAGGAAACCTGGATAGCAGCGCACCAGGAGCGGGTTTTAGAATCTTCTGATCGGAACAGGTGCTACAGAGATTAAGGAACAAGACGGTACAAAATCCAGCTCATGTAATTTGCTAATTGTGACAGGGAATGCACAGTGGTGGTGGACAATTGTTGGGTTTCTATCGGCTTGTCGCTTACAAGCGTCTATCAAGGGCTTCCCGGTGTCTTGCAGGCTGGCAGTACCTGCAGCCTGGGGGAGAATTTAAGACAAACAAATAAGTGGCAGATTGTGAGGCCTAAGAGGAAGCTCGCTCCAGCACCCCTAAGACAGTTTCTTAAGCTGAATTTCTTGAATAAAAGATCCAGCTGTATAAATATGATGTAGACCGAAGTTGCAAAACTTTAAGATATGTAAATGGACAAAGCTCTGGACAAAGTTGTTTTCTAGCCAACATATAGACGTACATATAAATAGCATATACCGATAATGAAATTGGTCTTTTCCTACACTGGCTGTTGAGGATTGGCAAATTCTGTACCTTGATTTGATTTTAATGAGAGGCACACAAAGTTTTTTCTTTTACTGGGATTAATGTGCAAGTTAGAGCGGAATTCAATGCTCTTCATGTGACAAGGAAATCTAATCTTTCCGTATATGGCTATTGTTGTTGCAGTGTGCTGCCCTACTGACCAGAATTCCAGGCAGATTGCAACTGGAAGCTAATCACAATGTGACGGGAAATCACAGCTGAAACCACTCTCCAGGTTTGCCAGCACTTGTACGTTGTCTGTTTATTTTAGGTTTGTTATCATATTGCCTGTGGCATATCCTGGGCTTAAAGAATAGGTATTTTATAAAGATAGATAGCAGCAGGATACACGGTGGCACACATCACACAAACAACCTAAAGTGCAGAAGTCCTGCAATGAGTTCTGCCAAGGCTCCCTTCAGAGACCGTTCAGTCCACACCAAAGGTCAGGCAAGATTATTCTTCAAAGCGTTCTTGATAAATAGTGTGCTGTCCATTCCTACTTTATCCAATGTGAATCAATCGATCACATTTTATTGTTATACTGTATTTTTATGATTGAATCCTCACAAAGTGCTGAAAAGATTTCCTTTTCCTCCAGAGGTGGGCCACTCTTTATTCTTGAGTCTTGCTGTTTGCTACTTCACAGGAACCCCTCATCAGCTTGACCACAGCTCATCTCCCCACGTCAAAGAGAAAAGGGTGGAGAAAGAAACCCAATAAGTTCAGAGAATGGCTAGCAAGAGGAGGAGAAAATATTTAGGAAGATTTTATTGTCATGCAAAGGATTGCAAAGGAGCCTAGCAGGATTAAACTATACAATAGCATGCAAACACACTATTAACATACAAATACAAATATGTAGGTAGACACTTAGCCATCTCTGGGGTCTGAGACTGCAAGGAGAACTCTTAGCTGCAGAAAGATTATTTGGCTATATGCTCTCTCCATCTCAGTCTCCAAGACGGCTAAAGGACAAACTGAACAGATATGTCTATTATTTAGATTTAAATATAGAGACTGAATCTGATTTCTGGACAGATTTATCTTTGGTTTAGATAAGCAGCAGAATTTGGAATAGGTTTTGTTACAGTGTCTGGGATGCCTAAGAAAATGGAATTAGAGTAGTTTAGTCTAGAGGTGACAAAAGCATAGATATGTCACAGGTTGCCATGAGACAATTTCAGGTCCACTCAACAACCCAAGAGAACAGACAAAAATAAGAAAAATATGTTTATTACAAACAGTATTAGTATAAATTATTTAAATTACAAGAGTAATCATAGTAATAGGGAAGACTTAAGAATCCTCACTGCCACAACAATGGCGATGCTGCCACCGGCACACTAGGGAACTCCAATCTAGCTGACTTCCACAGACAGTGGCACTCGGCCTCAAACCCCTACTTATCTACAAAGCACACAGCAATACGTATGTTAGAGAAATAGCTAAATATATTAAGACAAGCTGCCCACACATCCCCAGCAACCTGCACACAAGGAGAGCAGAGCACCACATGGCTATTACCCTCACATCTCTCTCACTCAGGCCCAAAATCCCTGGTTAAAAGGTTGCACCCCACGGGGCCGTTAGCTTAAACCGAAAAAAATAGAGGCAGACACGTAGAACATCCAACACAGAGGAATAAAATAGCAACTGCCTGTGCCTCCGTCAATAGAGTCCCCGACAGGCCAAGGACGCAGGAAAAATAATAAATAAACCATGCACGCTACAACACAAAACACAAGTGGGCTGCTGCCAATAGAGGATGGTTGCAGTGCTTGGTTCGCCCCCTCTCTCTCTTGCTGACCCCCTCCCCATTTCGTTGGGCCTCTCCTTCTCCTGCCTGCAAGGCTGTAGGGCACTAAGCCTGCAGCCAGACTACATTCAGCCCACTCACATGGGTACAGAAAGTCTAATTCTCTTAACATTTTAACGCATACAGTCACATATATGTGAACTAGTAAACAATGCTAATCCTAACAATTCTATTGCTATTCTAACAGCTATTCTGTTAAAGTTGCGTACAGCATGTTTGACTTTAGATTACCTTTTTGAGCTAACAACGTTTCGTCATCAATAGCAAAAGAAAAGAAGTATAACCTGATGATATATGTTTATTACAACACATTTGAAAATCTGAATATCTGATGTGTCCTTCATTTGCAAAAACATGTGAAAGCAATTACAGTTTGAAATGACAAATAACTGTTTTAATTTATTTTGTGTTATTAAGTCACAGAGGAATTTGAAAATATCTGGCCTGCTCTGAGCTCATGCGCAAAAATAAATCTCACAGAGGGGCCATTCAGGGAAATTTATAACTTAGGCGTCACAGGGTTAATGGGTCGACGGAATACCGTCTCAGTGCTTTTTGGTAGAATCTCCACTTCTGTCACTTCTGAAAAAGGTTTTCCTCTATTGTACTCTGTTTCACAATACTGCACAGTGGTAACTGTTAGTCTTCCGTTACAAATTATCCGGAAAAAACAAATAAAGACTTCAACTAAACATTTAACTAACAAAATGCTAACAAAAAATTCAAAACAACCCCTAATATTCAAGAGAAGAAAAACAGAGCTGAAATGAGCCTTTATGGTTGGAAAGTTACATGGTTACATAATTCGGATACAGTTTTCATGTTATATATGTTATTATTAGTTAATCTGTATATATATATATATGTAGAGAATGGTAAGAAATGTGTGAGTAATGCAACAGACTTCTGTGTCTGTCATAGCTAGTAAAGATTACAATTACATTACAATTGACAATCCCTGGGGCTTAGGCTAGACTGTAGGGAGAGTACTGTTTGCACTATTAAAACCTTAATGCAGTAAGCACACGCAACAAACACTCCTGTTGCAGGTTACCAGTCCCTCATACTGATTGTGTCTGATTACAAAATTTCACAAAAAAAAAACAAAAAACTGGTGTTTGATGTTGATAAATTAGATAAATTACTTCCAACTTTTTTGAACGGTATTGTTGTCACATTTTACAGCAGGTTTGTTGCTACACATTAGTGTGATAAGTTTGTTCTGATTTATTGTTTTCTTTTTCATCATAAATCCAGTTTCTGGGGGAAAAATACCAAAGCGTATTATTTATTGTAGACACCTAACTCAAAGACAAATAAAGCTACTGAGGGTAGAGCTTTCGGAGACTTTAATAAAAATGTAGTGCCAAGGATCTGAGTTTTGAGACAGCCATTATGTGAAATAATTAAATATATACACTGGTCACATTATTAGGTACATCACCCACCCCCACCCCGATGGTACATACTTTTCCATTAAATAGTCTGTACCATCAGTGACAGCATCGAATGTTCAAAATACATCATTTAAAACGTATGGAGCCTGATTTTAAGCAAAACTCTGAATAAAACGTATGGCTCCATACGTTTTAAATGATGTAGATCCCAGTTCCTGCTGTTTCACGCATTGGGAGGACCAGGAAATGGCTAAAACCACATGAGTCTGTGGGTCCATCCTGCTGGGAGTCAACGATGGAGATTGGTGGTGGTTGTAAGATGGTGTGGGGTGTGTTTGTTTGTCACACATTGGGTCCCCTGTTAAAAGAGGAGCAAGATTAGAATGCCACAGAACGTTTGAACACCGTTGCTGATAAGGTGTATCCCTTCATGGCAGTAATGTATCCAGCAGGATAATACGCCATGCCACAAGCCTAGGATTTTCCAGGAATGGTTCTGGGATCATTAGAGCGAATTCAGACTACTGCAGTAGCTTCCCTAGTCAGGGAAAATTCAATTAGCATCTGAGATGAGATAAGTTGGAACAAGCTATGCGGAGTGCACAATTCTGGGAAGCAATGGAGATGACATGACCTGGCTTCTCTGTGGTGCACTTGTCCCAAAGAATTCAGGCTGGTCTGAAGGCAAAAGGGGGAACAACTCTGTTAGTCAGGTGTAGCGAATGTAAAGTGGCCACTCAGTGTAGTTATTTTTCATGATACCTAAGGTGATCACTTGATCTAACATAGGATTATGAAGACACACATGTGTGTCCAAAACATAGGTATTCAGCAGGTCAGAAGAACTGTTCACACAGACGTTAAAGGCCAAATATTATGACATTCTCTGCCATAAAATTGCCATACATTCCTCTGCATCCCTCTGTCCCAGTAGCATAAATGGAGAGAAGGTTTTTTAGGTACTCTGGGCAACTGGTAACTGCAGATAATATATAGAAATGTAATATACCAGTGTTTGTTTTTTTCCCCATTAAAACCTGTGCCTGTGTTAAACAAAGTACCGCCATTTAGTAGCTAAGAAGGAACACAATCCCCAACTCACAGAATGCCCAACTAACACAATGCCCAGATAACACAATGAGCAACAAGACACATGCAAGCAAAGGGAGAACCATCAAAATCATTATCTGAAAGTGATTTCACACAAGAAATTAAAATACACAGATATGATATAAATTACAAGCTTACATTTAACGATGTCTTTCAAAATAAAGCATGGACAGCTCAAGAAAGAACACAATACACAAAACAGAGCACCGTAAATCCTGTTAAATATACAAATCTCAGTATCAGACAGAATACTTTAATTTTAACTGACGACGGACCGTTGAAGTCTTGAAAATTAATGCACACCCTGAGGTGGTAACGCAGCCATGTTGCAAAACGGGCCGGGGGCAATTATTCCGCTGATTGCACGGTTACATCAAGACATTTTTCAAGTTTTTGTCCCTAAAACGCTCTTGTGTGTAGAACTGCTTTCTTACTACTAAGAAACTACTTAAGTTTCCTTGTTGGCCTTAAGTTAGTGCTCTAAATGAAACTTAATGAAACATGCTGTGTTGTTGGTAAACTCATCATTTTAAAGCACTTAAATGATTTATATAATTAACAAAATCTGGTTTTGTTTTGCTAAACATGGTTTCGGGTTTAATTAAAAAATTTTGATTTGTGTTTCAGAGGCAGCATAGGGTTTAATACAATTTCTTTCAAATTTATGAGGCTATACGCATTACTGTATTTTGAGAAAAAATTGATGTGCCTTGGAAATGACATATTTACAATGGTGGACCTTGGGACAAAAAATCTGGGGAAGCACTGGTTTTGAGGACAGGAGAGAGGTTCTATTTAACCCCCTATGCGGTTGATGTATTGCTATTGCAGCCCTTTACAACACTGAGCAAAACAAATTGCCTCAGGTTTTTTTAATTTCTATGGATTCAACCATTAATTTTGCCCCAATCTGGAATCACCAAATGCATCTCAGTTGGTTGCTACAAATCCTGGCAAAACAAACCATTGAGGGTAAGGAGTATGACTACATTTGCGGGAATGATTGTCTCCTGGAAATCCCAGTTGCCTTCGAACCAATCTATTATTTTGCACCGCGCAGCCCCCACAAGAGGTTCAGCGCTGATCGGAGGCACATCCTACATCCCCTCTCCTCCATCCTTCAAGCGCCCGGAAAGCTGATGGTAGAGGCTTGTTAGCGACAATCTGAGAGAAACCCCGTCGATTCACCCACTCCAGGCAGCGCTCAGCCAAATGTGTCACAGCTGTGCTCTCCTGTTCACAGTTGCTGAATTACATGTGCCAGATTCGGACCAGAGAACACCAGCTCACAGGGCTCAGGTAGCGCTCAGGCCAGCTCCTTTATCAACTGAGCTACTTCAGGTATTGAAGCCGTATTTTAAAAGTCGCTGTTGCATGCTAAAGAATAAAATACATTTTAAAACAACAATAGAGTTGTCTTTATTTTGTAAATAATCAGTTATTTAAAAAAAAAAAGGGTAATTTACAAGGCAAATATTAAAACAATGAAATAATTTACTTACTATTTAAATGAATTAAATACAAATATTGACAACAGAAAACAAACCACCATCTGACAATATAGAACAATTTTTAAAAGGTACCCAGCCCGCACAATATTTTGGTTCCAGATAAAAATTGCTGTACAATTTTTTTTTTTTGCCTCAAGTTCTTAGAACATTAGTATGCATACGTTACAAAAAACAATACACAAAAAGCTGTAGTAATATAAAAAAAATTCTCTCTAGATATAAAATAGTACAATAGAAAAAATTTATATTCACAAAGTTATACACATTTTCTTTTCTTCACTTGAACATATGCTCACTCCAAAGCCCTCTCCAGTGCCTCCATGTTCACCAAAGGAATTTTTGCCACCTCAAAGAACACTCTGTAGGAGTGAAGATTCAGATTGTCAAAGCTGAAGTTATCACTTTATAGATCCAAATGTAGCATAAATCAGGATAAATCAGATTTAAACTTCATAAACTCTCAAGCCCCTTTGTCAAGACCCGGTTAGATAACGGATAAATTATAATGTTCAGAAATAGGAAATGACATGCAGCGATTTTTTTTGTTCTTACTTGTGAGCATATTTGCTCCTCACAGCTTTCAACTTCTCATCAGTGGGGCAGGCCAACATGGAGTGGAGGTTCCTTGCTAAAGGGGCAAGATCAGAGGCAGTGTATCCCGTGTGATACTCCAGGATGGGTGCCTGGGGAAAAGAAGTACTGATTAATAAAAATAAAAAATAAATAAATGTGAACGAGTGGGACGCACAAGAGCCTTACGCAGCCCTCACAAGCAGCCTAGGGCAGAGACTGGCATCAGGACAGGGAAGAGATGGAGGTAAAAGGTAAGCCCCTCACCCATCCCCCCAGCTCCTTTGTGACCAGGGCGAGCAGCAGGCAGGCCGAGGCCAGGCGGGAGGCCCGCTCCGGGACCAGGTCCAGCTCCAGCAAGCTCAGCTCGCACACGTAGCGTGCCAGGGTTAGAGTCTCCAGGTTGGCTCGGACGCACTGGAGGGAGACCCGGGCATGTGTGAGTTTTTTTGTCATTTACTTAGAAATAAGAAAAAGACATATAGATCCCCTCGCAATATAAAACAACAAACAGGTGTTTTCCTGGTAGTTCTCACCCTGGCATATCTGCGGAGGAAGCGGTAGGCCACCGGGATGTTGATGTCAAACCGGAGCACTTGGAGGATATTGATCTCCATGGCAATAAGCTCTTCCCGTTTGTAGGCATCATCGCAGATATACAGGAAGTCGTCAATGCAAGGTGGACAACGTTCCTAAAAAAGGGCCGGATGGTGGAGATTATTAGTATTGCAATCAGCCAACCAGTTCAGACGGTTCCAATAACATTTTTGATTAAGAGCAAGAACATAACCTTTGTTGTCTGCCACACAGATTCACTGCAGTATAAAATTTAAATGAATAGGCATCCATTCACATAAGCTATCCAACCAGTGCCCGGGGTACACATAGCACTTCATGCTCTTCCTAACACTGATCCTGGCTTCCTTTCTGCGTTTTTTTTCGAACCTCAAACTTGGAGGCGATCAGCATGGACGTGGAGCCAATGAGCTGCAGGGACTCCCTCATGGCCACAGTGCTGGACAGGTAGTGGTCTGTCAACTTCACGGCCAGGTACAGCGTCTCGTGGTTCAACTCAAAGTTTTCCTGCACAGACAGTACACACATGCGGTTTAAGGACAAGGTGATGGTCAGAACGTACTTCTAGGAAAGGAATTCTTGGCCAGCCTCAGCTCTGGAAGGAAATTTTTTTCCTCTCAATGCAGTGATAGAAAAACTTGTGGGTCGCAACCCCAAATTGGGAGCGAGTAATAGAAAGTGTCCAACTTTCAATAAAGCCATTGAGTTTGGGGGGGGGGGGGGGGGTTGTGTGCATTTTACGTTATACAGGATGTTAATAACAGATCTGGCAACAGTAAAACATTTTTTTAGCACCAATACCCAAATTACATAAAACGTTTATTGCTGGGGAATTTCTTTTCTAGAACTTATATGGAATCACATAAGAAAAAAAAAAAAGTTGTGGAACCACTGGTTTATAAGTGCATGTTGAGCGAAATTAGACTGAACGGCCTGTTCTCGTCATCCATCTTTCTTTCTCAAGAGTGCAAAATGGTAAAGGAAAAGGATAGTTTTTCCTCACCTGCACCTCCACCATCCAATCCACCAAAATGCCTCTCATATCTTTGTTCAGGTCTGGCTGCTTGTGCATGTAATCCTGCAACACAAACTTATCCTGGGATGGGGAAGGGGAAAGGCCAACAGGCAACAAACGAGGTCAGCTCAGCCATCCGTTTATAAAAATCAAACGAAAATCAGTGATGTACAAATTCAATCCTAGGAGCTGCATCATGAGCAGAATTGTGAGCAGCTTTCACAACTTTGTACAAAAGCGATGACCACTCCGACTAACCGCCTCCACAACTGCAACACAAACTTGTCCCACTGGTGCCAGACTTTTTAATTTACAGTTTAGAGTGATGCGTGTCAAAAGCACCATTTTCCCCACCCGGCTAACTCAACATTATGTCTGGGTTAGCTAGCTACCAGTGATGGCTAACACAATTATTCACCACTAATTTTGAAAGTGTAATATTTTAACATGAATTTGGGAAAGAGAAAACCATGCAGAAGTTAACACGATATTCCAACCCACGGCTCTCCATCTATATCCAAAACACAGTAATACTGGTTGACGCTGTCATGTCAGAAAAAATTGACAAAGGTCTGCACCTTAGTGCCAATTCACTGTTTAAACTGAAGTCATAATGTGGATAACTTATGAAAAAACAAACAAGCAAACAAACAATTGCAGACCCTTCAGCCCAGACACTGAAAACGCTTCTCACCTCTCTTCCTTTAAGGTAGTCAAAGATCTCCTTGGCATATTCTGCAGTCATGAAGCTATCGCCATCGTGCTCTTTGTCAATATCAAACTCTTCTGGCACCTGCAATGAAGAGAGGACAAGCCCTGTGTCAGCTGGGGTGACTACCGTTGTGTCACAGCGTTCACTTCAACAAATTCCCAGCTGAATGTATGAAAGCTAAAGACTCACAAGTCACTCAGGATAAGACTGTCAACTAAGCAAAATAGACAGCAAGGCACTGTCCCGTACAATTCCCAAAATGTGCTTCCTACAAGGGGAGGAGCAATACCTACCCTGGACACCATCTGAAAACCGAGTTTGTTCCGACACAAAACACCCCTGCTCACCAGTTGCCGCTGGTTTTGAGGGGGCAACACTGACGGGGTGTCCTCCAGCTTTTCTACTGGGGATTTCTCCACTTTAGTCTCCTGGGGCTGCCACTCTGAGGTTACAGAGCCCAACCTAGAAGAAGTCACAAGGTAATTTAATTAAACGGATTCGCAACTTGTGTTACAGATGCAACAGATTACATCTAAAGTCTTTAGCTTAGGTAAAGAGGAACTCCACATCATGAAATAGTAAAAAGATGCATCACTTTTTGCGGTTCTTGGCAGCAACTATGCTGTTGTTCTGTGCCTTTTTGACATTCTTCTTGGTGTTGTGGACGACCAGGGTCTTGTTGGCCTGAAAGACATTTATAATCAAACGTTTACCAGTTAAAGTGCCCTCACTATAGTAATCATTAACAAAAAACGTGAAAACCAAACACACAGTCTGTTCTAATAAAGGAACTGAGCGTTCTCATAACGCATATCAAGATATGGACAGATTGGTACACTCACATTGGTGATGTCTACAAAGGCAGATCTCTTTTGGGGGGCTCCTTGGGGGGAAGAGGGCGACCTCTTAACGTGAAGTATTTCCTGCTTGCACACAAAAGGATACATCAGTTATGGTGGCATCCGATTCGTATCATCCGAATACCCGCGTATAACGCGATGTGTAAACACTTTTAAACAGTGTGATGTTGTGCCAAGCAAACGTGATGCAATGATGTTTTGCCCGGGTCAATGAACTTCCAGGATTCAGGTATGTCGCTATGACAAAAAACATCACATAAACCATGACAAATGACCGAATTACACAGCAATAATATTGTGCAAGCTTAGTAATAGTTGGTGTACACTGCAAACAGGGTAGCTAAACAGCTAGCGAAAAGTCAAATACCAGATTCTCCATATCGGGTCCCTTGTGCATCTTGGACGCGTTCACAGAAGGTTTTTTCCCCCTTGAAAAAGGCATGCTCTTTAAATGGTATGGTTGTCCTAAAATTAAATAAAAAGAATTAACACAAGCGACAGCGCTAAACAATGTAATAGCTATAAGTAACTCCCTGAACAACAAAGGTCCGGAATTTCCTATCTTCGGGAAAACTAATGAATAAGACCTTACCTTATTTGTCCGGTCAATTTAAGTGCTTACTTGAGTTTGCTAATCGCAAATTAAAACCACCATCAACCATACAATTATTCTATGTATTTTTCTACTAAAAAGTAACAGGGTTCCACACTCAATCGTTTTCAAATCTGAAAATGTGCTTCTGCACCCATTGGTTCATACACTTCATTCGAAAACCAATCAGCGACATGCTGGGATGCCGTTGTTAAAAGGCGGAGTTCAGAATTTTCAAACCCCATAGCAACCAATCGGATCGCACTTTGTCAGACTACGTTGAAATATAGTGCCTTTATTAAAACATTACACATTTATTGCAACACATGTTCAATGTGTTTCTGTTAACTTTAAAAAAACGAACAAACGGGTTATATATATGTATGGTATTTATCGAATGTAGCGCTGTAGTGGAATGCAATCGATACCTTTATGCTTACGAATTTTAAGTATATGCTACGAACAAATAATATTAAAAACTGCCGAATTGTATTACTTTGAGATGTTTTAATAGGGAAGTGGTTTCCAAACACACAAACCACGTAATTGCGTAGCGCCCCACGAGGCTAGGCGGTCCTCTGCTGCCTAATAGAAGTGTTCACATTACTGCCTGAATTGCAAGTCCTTATTCTCTTACAGATACCAGTTCAGTTTCATGATATTGGATACATCATCGATACCACCCAATAAAATCTGGAAAAAAAATCCTACTTGAATAAAGATTAACAATCGTGCAGTAAACACACTTGGTACATTAAACACAATTAGGATATTATCCCAAAATAATTAATTAAATAACGTTTTGAGAGAAATAGAATAACCATCTCAAAGTAATATAATTGTCTGTTGTATTTATGCAGGACTATGATTGACTGGCCCTTTATTTGTACTGCTCGTTTTTGGCAACACAGTTATGAGGATTAATTATAACAATGTAGTGGATGAATATGCAATTTTTATTAAGTGAATCAGGCAAGTGTTCTGTACATGGAGTGGTTCTCCTGTTATTAGATTTGTGTTTAAAAGTGATATTTTAAGGGTTTCAGGTAAATATCAGATAAAAAATAAACCAGCACACACTGGAAGTTCAGAAAATATTAATTGACTCAGTCTTTTACATGAAGGACGCAAACACGCAATTTTCAGTATGCTAGTAGTGATCCGGATCTTCTGTACCTCCCAGCCAAGCACATTCCTTTCCATGATGTCTGCATTTTTGGATTACAGCAATTCTCTCCAATCAGAACTCTCCATCCAATTCAGAACACTGTGGCTCAGGTGGTCTTCAATGGAAGTTCACTCACGCCACCCCCCTACTCATCAAACTCCACTGGCTTCCTGTTGCTGCTCTGATCCACCACAAGCTCTGATCACCCTCACTCACCAAGCTACCACTGGATCAGCTCCTGGCTACCTCCGCACGCTAATCTCTGTGATCCGCTGCTGCCAGGCACCTAGTGGTCCCCACTACGGATGTGAAAATCTCCCGGACGACTCCTCTCAGTACTCACACCGACATGTGAGAGGAAACTGAAAACGTACCTCTTCCGCCAATACCTGGAGCCTCAGTCCTGACATGTAATGCCGCATGCCTCAGTCCTCATACCCTGTACCTTGGGCTTGAAAGAGAACCTCTTCTTCATAGTCTTTGCCTGAGAGAGACTGGGCTCATTGCCTTCCTCAACCTTAGGTTCGCTGAGAGTTGAGTATGGGGTTGTGGGAGATGTAGTCTTTGCCTCAGATGTCTTTGCTCCAGTGATAAGGTCACTTGACTGACACTTCACCTAAGAGACATGTTGGAGGAGGTTTCAGTAGCCATGTGGGCTTCATCACAAGGCAGGCGTCAGTCTGCACCTGAGTGTCTGAGGTTTCGGAGCGAGGAAGGCATGAAGGTGAGAAGATCTCACACAGACATCCCACCAAAATAATCTCACCACATACAAAACTGAACACAACTAGGTACAGGTACTCCCCTTGTACCTAGGAGAGGTAGTGTAAAAAAATGTTTGTACAATTATGAAACGTCAGCAGGAATAAACTATGGCAGCATACAAAATGTGGTGAGATGAAATGGAAGGTAATATGGCCATGAAGGAGGTCAGAGTCTTTCCAGCCTTCTTGGAGCAAAGCTAGGCCAACACTAGCGGGCCTTTCCACTTGGTACGAATCATATACACAATACGAATGTCAAAATTACTTTGTGTGTATCGGTTTGATTAGCACTATTGATGAGGTCTCTCAGACACTTCTGCATTCACCCTTCTACCCCAACTTTGGGAATTTAAGAATCCCAGTCTCATAAATACACCTTTTTGACACACCACATCATTTGGTTTTTTTCCAAAATGTTATGTTGGTAATTTCTTGTCATTGCAAGTGCTTGGACCTCATGCTTTTCTTATAATCAAAATTAAAGCAGCGATCGTTCCTTAGGTTATATTAAATCATAATATGTTAATGTTTCAAACGTTGTCGGTTTCTTATTAATTGTATTACTTAAAAAAAAAAAAGATTTTATGTTGAAGTCTAATAAATTTGGCTATTTACTCACTAATCATGCAATTGACTGATTAAACAATCAAACTTGTGTTAAGTTTTAACAAAAGTCCTTGCCCCTACCATCTCTCTGTCGTGTGGGGGGACTGGGAAGAGGAACCCAAATGCAGACGTGCTAAAGACCTATAGGTAGGTGTCGAAGTCGGCAAACAAGATTGTCCGATGAAATCCGCAAGTTGTGGTCAATGAAGGAGGCAAAGGGTCGATAAATGAGCAAACAACCCTGAGGAGGCAATCCAAGAAGGCCGTGGTC
>JAOVYW010039623.1:26625-47517 GCA_025775045.1 Hiodon tergisus | reverse complement strand
AGCCGTGGTCAGCCGTGGTCAGCCGTGGTCAGCCGTGGTCAGCCGTGGTCAGCCGTGGTCAGCCGTGGTCAGCCGTGGTCAGCCGTGAGAAATGCTATGGCAAGATAGATAAGACTGAGCATTAAATAGAAGTCACTGAGGGGTTTATATGCAGTGGAGAGGGAAGCAGGATACCAGTGTTGGAGATTCTGAACGAATGGGGAAGAGGACAGGACAAACAAGGGCACATGGTGTTGTGGAATGTTAATTGAATAATAGGACATGACGCAGAGGAAGGGTGAAGCAAATAGTACTCAGGGGATGTTGATCTCTGGCAGCAGACTGAGGAAGTGTGGGGCGTAGATGTGACGCTCTCCGTGAATACTGTAACTCTTCAGGTCATCTATCATTCAGCTGCTGAACTGGTATTCAGCCCTACAGGAATGCACCAGATTTAAATGTAAAAGTAATTACACTTTTCAACCAACAGAATTCACGAGGGAAGCTCAATACTAATTTAAGGGAAGGCTTGGAAAAACTGGCTAGAATAAAGTCTTCAGTGTACAGGAAGCTAACCAGAGCGCACACGGGTTATAAGAAATACTCTTATACTAATCAACTACTTTTACTGATCAAACTGCAAGTTAGCAGGTGCATGGCAGGAAAAGGAAAATCATTTCCCATAGAAGAAAAGCGCCATTTTACGACATTCTAGTTTATACAAATCAAAGAAATGATGCAGCAAATATATACACTTCTCAAAGAAACAGCCTTCATCACAAATACTGAGGGGGATTGAAAGCTTGGGTGATGCGGCAAGGCCTATAGTAGAATTGGGCTGGTCGAGTGGATTGACGCTGTAGTCTGCAAGGTTTTGTATTTCATAATAGGCAAGGGCTATTTTTACTGCATACAACGTTCATATTGTACAATATTTTAAGACGTCATCCAAGATAAGAATTTTTAAAATTTTAAATAATTTCTAAAGCATAACCGTTTGAGTCATTAAATGAATCCACAATTTTCGCTCTTTGAGACAACCTTTTTATGATCAATACTGACAATTTTTGCTGTTGTTCGTCTCAGCACGTTTCTCCATCCTTCAGTTTCCGACAGAACAGCCTGACAGCCATACAGGATGCCGAAACCCAACAGAAACGCCTCCTGCTAGACATGGGTCACACTGACGTCACATTGATTTCCAACACGATTTAGCTTAATTGAAGCATGTTTTATTATTGCTGCATACACAGTTGACTTAATATAATATGCGCATATTTAACTCGAATTTGCCATGGAATTCATCAGGGTTTCCTCAGTGTAATTGGAAATCGACGAGAACGTAATCATGTAAAATTCCTCACTATTTGACGTGTTTTAACCGTTTCAACTTAATTTAAGTTTTAATTAGACTTGTTATAACGGTTTTAATTAGATTTAAGTTTCCCGATAGTTAACTTTATTGTCTTTTTAATATCGTAGGCTTGATGCTCTCTGATATTCGGTAAACTGAAAACTGCATGAAACTTGCGTTAAATGGAAATACACCTTTACGAACCCTAAAACATTGAAACCATGTATTAAATTGTTTCCCAACGTGCTGACATGGCCTCCGAGAGCCATTATACCGTACAATAACGGTGACATGTAGTTCAAGAGATCATTAACTAGTCTTAAAATATCGTTGGAACATGGCTGTTTATTAAATTCTCCCAAACGAAACTAGAGGCTCGAGTTTCGCGTGACCCCAGCCATTATTCCCTGGTGACCGAAAGATTGTGAAGGCAAACCTTTTTTCAGCACAGTCGCTTCAGGCTTCGTATGTGGCGCACTTAAGTCGATTAATTCATCGCCGAAACCAAACCTTGGCTGAGTGGCAGAAATCCGACTCTGTCTAATCAAACCTGTTCATGGTCAAAATGGCAGCTATATATATATGAGCAGAATCCCAACGATGCATCCCCAAAAAAATTGCCATCGTATGCTATTATAAAAAGTTCTGTTTTTAATAAATCTTTCTGTATATAAATTGGAACAATATTTCTGATCTTAAAGCCCGAGTCCTAGCAGGAACCTAGCAAACCGAATAAGTCAGGCTTATGGGTCTAAACTGGAATGATCTGTTCTTTTTGGTTATCGATGGCGTCGTTTCAATTAAATGTCTTCGGTAGATATATACCTCATAGTGCTTCTGCATATACTCGAGGCAGCACAAGGACAAGAACGTTAATATTCTTTTTCTAGTGCTCAACAGCAACGCCCACTGGGGAGTTTACTTCGTGGAAATTTAAATGAGACAATCCAGAAAATGTGCCTGCATCAGAGGACAACAGTTGGCTGTCTTTCAATGACACCAATTGAATTCCTGAGTCTGGTGTTTTAATCGATTTTTAATTAATTTGCCTATCTGAATCATATGTCTTCAATAAATCAAAAATACTGTAATCCAATCATATTCCACACAATGTATGTACACACAAGCCTGATAAATATTCATTACCTCCGTGACAATGCAATTAGCCAGGTTTGGGGACAATTCTTGTTTTCCACATAAACATTAGCTGACCTTGCAGCTCTCCAGGTGTGTGTGTGGCCCGATACGCTCACTGCGGAAGTTGCGTAGGCCCCCGCAAATTACTCAAGGGCCTTGCGTCCCCCTCGCAAATGGTTTACATGGCTCACGGGTCAGGTAGGAGGGCCCCTTAGCAGAATTTTGCTTAGGGCTCTAGGGAGGTCAGGACCGGGCTCTGTGTATTTAGAAATATCAGTGTGAATTTCTTCATTTCTAAATATGAAATAATGGTGTCATACCCTCTCCTTATATTCATCCAGTCCGTCTCCAGAGATCACTATCCCCTGAGTTTTCGTTTTGGAGAAATCCCCCATAGGTCCCGTTTTTGTCAAACTTATCTAAAGTTAGAAAGAGAGACTTCAGTGAAAATAGTTGTAATTTCTCAGATTGACAGAGGGGGGAGACAAGCTACCGCGTAGCTATTTCGGAACTGGAGTTACTCCAAGTGCCTTCTCTTTATTATCTGTTTTGAACATCTTCATAAATGTCGTAAACGACTGTTGCGTGATCAACAACAAAGTAATGCATAATTAAAACATAGGCATCAGTGCTGCATTTCATTGACAAAGCAAGTATGGAGCACCATATATTACCCTTTATTCTGTCATTATTTAGAATTTTTGTCCTTCGACAATGAATGGCAGCCCGACTTCTTTAAAGTTGCCAAGTTTTCCTGATAAACTTTATAGCATTCCTTCCAGATGCTGTATGTTTGCAAGGTCAGTTAGCCAGGTTTTAAAGTCTGGTACAGTCTGACGTCCATACCTTCAAAATGGTCTTTTTGGCCAACACCATGCCATTTTCAAAAGTTAGCTGTTCACATTCAGCACTTAGCAACCACATGTTAGAGCAACCTAAAACTGCCAGTTCAGGGTTAGGGGTAAAGCAATTGCAAATAGAATAAGGCGAGCACAGACTTTCAGTGGTGCGGCATGGCCAAGCATGGGCACTCTGTTGAATGACATAATAACCAGACAATGACTGCATTCAGAGCAGCGTTGCAGCTGAGCAACTGCTTTGTCTTTGCTCCCGACAGGCCTCGGCATCTTAGGATCCATCTTTTCAGTGGATCGGTGGTTTGCACGAAGAAGAGCAGGGAACGAGAGTTTAAAACTGCTTTTAACCTCATTTCCTGTGGAAGTACATCCAATAGCAGAGTAGAGGAAATAGCTGCTGAGCAAGAAGTTCGAAGTCATTTGACGTCTACGCAGTTTTCCAGGTGGTGTGTGTCAGCCACTTCCAGAACTCTTTCTATGTTTTTTGTCCATGATAATTTAGTGATAAATTGTGAGCAACCTGTAGGCAGTCTTTTCGGGAAGACCGACAATCTTAAAAATTTGGTTTGGGAAGTGCCCTTCTAGATTATCTACTTTGAGGGAAAGTTTGTTTTTATTATTTAAAAGAGAAAGTTAAGACCGTTGTGATCCAAGTTCCGCAACACAAGTGTCCGATCTGAACAACGACGATTGCACAGATGTCAGGGACGTTTGCAAAGCATCAAACCTGCCACTGTGTGTTTTGTGTTACTGTCAGAATATTCCAACGTCAGAATCCGTTTCACTAGCAGCAGCAGCAGCTGTGATAGCTGGTGTGGCATGGTCAATGGTTCATTTGCAGGTTCTTCTGTATTTTTACTGCCTTTGTCTGGGTCATGTTGGGAGGATAGATAGTTAAAACGACTCGCTGAGAAAATTAACCCTTAAATTCATGAAAAATTTGATTTTCGAATAATTATTTTGGGAGTGAAGAGGTTCCCAAAAGGCCTACTACATTAGGTACTCACAATCTCCCTGCTAGAGTACCATTTAAAATTTTTAAAACAAATTAAACCAGATATCACAAAAAATCTCTCTTACAGAGATTTTTTGGTGGGCCTCTCTTTGAAATCTCATACCCGTTCAATATGCACATTTATTTTTCCAAGAGCCAGAAGGTTAGAAATGGATGGTTGTTGACAGTCCTGATCCCTTTCATAGACTGGCCAAAGTCCATCTCATTAAGTCTCTGAAGGAAGATGCCTTTATCAGGGGGCAGCTAGGCTGGGTAGAAAGAACTCCTGCTGACTGTCATAGATACTTAAATGTCAGAGGTCAGGATATCTCAAGGTTGGCTTGAAATCTGTTTACAGGCATCCTGCAGCTGGCATCGACACACGTTCAGTTTTAAACCCAGCTGTGCATTGTACGAACAACGACGCTATAGAGATTTTATGTTCAAATCTCAAATCAGCTGGGGACACGGACAACTCAAAGATTGGGAATAAGGCTGCTAATTACCTACGGAACATCGATTCCATTAATGCCTGGGTGGCCCGGTTTTTTCGGTGTTGGTCTGCGTTCCTAACATTCCCTCTACATCAGATTTGCAATGTTTCTCTTCTGGATCGGCAAATAAAAAATAATTTAAAATGATCAATTATATTACTGTTGTTATAGCTTATCCACGTGATTTTTTTTTTTAATCGAGAAAATATAACCATTTCCAGTAAATGTTGGTCCTTTACCGCACAATAATGCTTACATAAAAGTGAACACACACATAATATGCTTTAAAAAAAAAGCAAAACCACTTAGACAATACAGGCTTTAATTATAATAGAAGTAATTTTTTGTTATTGGCCAGTAAAGTTCTTCCTACTAGAATAATTACATTGGTAAGCTGGCAGCTCATTGCTGTGGGACTTGAATACGTGCAAATTCAATCTGGGTCAGTTTTGTGGACTATAGAGTTTGACATAAATGGTTGTGACGGAATGCAGCAACTGCAGGCCCTTTCACCCTCTTATCTTATCAGCGTTACTGCTTTTTCAGGTGCATGTGCTATTGATTAAAAAAGGTACACTCAGAAATACGTACAATTTTCTGTTACCAAAGTTTAAATAATGTTCGAAATACTTAAAAATGTGAAATTTAAAAAGGTTATTAACAACACATTAGCAACACACACTGACCCTTTTATTAGTCTGCACTGGGTGTTTATTCATCCGGTTAACATAAATCATACAAGGATGTCTTTTTGCAATTATATGGAGGAAAAAAAAAGTCCACATGCAATACCTAAGGATATGAAAGAAATCCTGTGAAAGTAACAGTCTGCAGTTTTTTAATACTAAAATTCCTGTTTAAAACTACATTAAAACTTTTAATGCTGAACAAATCCAGAGTATTCTTATATCCACGAGGGGTTACATTTTTTCAATTCTCAAACATCATTCATACACGCATCCTGACACACAGCTGCAATTTTGTATGAATACAATGGGTTATTTCTCCAATTTCCGGTTGGAGAAGCACTTCCCCAAGCATAACCAAAAGTATCTGCCAAGGGAGGAAATAAGAATGGGATATGCTATGAAGGATAGATGTACCATTTATAAAACTGGATTAAAAAATTCCCCCAATCATTTCCCCTGCTGCAGACTATATTGTGCAGTCCTTTCCGTGTAAAAGATTAAAAATATAAGATTGCACAAATGCATTCCAACCAAGACTTCCGCACAGATTATCTTTCTGAGTAGCACCCCATAAACTGGGAGATTTAATTTATTTTTAATTTCACTTCTGTACTCACTGCCCATTAATAAAGCATGCAATAACTTGAATCAGGCATTTTGAGGTTGGTGCTGTGATGGCACCACCTGGACAAACTAAATGTAAACTACATGGCCAAAAGTATGTGGACACCTGCTCCACGAACATCTCATTCCAAAATCATGGGTTTAATAACGGGAGTTGTTCCCCCCTTAGCTGATTCAAAGGTTGTTGCAGTGTTTTAAACTGAGGTTGCTGCAACCAAGAACGTGCGTTTTTTATGTGCTATGCGCTACAGCACTTGGCCGCCCCGTTGTGTGAGCATCTGTGGCCTACCACTTTGCAGCTGAGCTGTTGTTGCTCCTGGACGTTACCACTTCACAATAACAGCCCTTACAGATGACCGGGGCAGCTCCAGCGGGTCAGAAATTGATTAACTGACTGTAATTCTATGATGGCTCCGTGTTGAAAGTCATCGAGACCTTCAGTATGGGCCATTCTACCGTCAGTGTTTGTCTAGAGATTGCATGGCTGTGTGCTCGATGGTATACACCTCTCAGCTGTGAGCGTGGCTTAAATAACCCAAACCACTCATTTGAAGGGGTGTCCATAGACTTTTGGCCATGCAGTGTAATTCATTTTGAGCAGATCTTTTGAATATAATCGGCAAAGCAGACTTAACATCCGTCCTGTAAAGTGTCATTATAATGTCTATATTCTTTCATGCCCTGATTGTTTTTTAATGTCTTATGGTAGAATGGCAAGCTATTAAGCTATTACATTTCTCTGTATGTCCGTTGTGTTCTTCCAGCAAAGGCTGAAGGCGCATCATGGCTGAATGAGTCACAGGTTTCTTTCCCTGAGCATGTAAGTGGGCGTTTGTGAGCTGTGTTGGTTAGCCATGCTAGGTTGCCGCACCAAACATGTCAAAGTAAACAAAATTGACAGTCCTGCCCCCACAGAGCAGCTGTGGTAGGCATTTGAGAACGTAATGAGTAAGGGAACAGGGCCAAAAATCTGTCTTCCATTTCGACGCAGGCAACATAGAGAAATATACCCATTGGCCCACCTAGATGCAGCTGTTAGTGGGAATTCTTCGTAGGAAAAGAGGAAAAGACGGCTATGTGTATAAGAGTTAAACATAGCCAGAAATTTGATTTAGTTTCAGCTAATCGATGTAAACAGAATCGATGTATGATTCAAAAATACAACATTTTTACCATCGTTTTCAAAAAAATTCTGACCAAAAGTTTGACAACATTCTTATAGACTTATAGAATTTGACAATTAGTTGGGTGTGAGGTGTACATCTGAAGCAATTGTTTAAGTCACAATGATTCTTGGAATCTAGAAACAGGCCTATATGTTACTAAGAAGTCTAACAACCTGTTGAGACCTCCTGTTCGCCCCTAGACTCCTTTAGACCCTTTGCAGCAGAGGACATTCAAGGCGGAGTTGGAAAAACATTAATCGTATCACTATAGACTGCTCAAAATTCCTCAGGTTAACTCACATTGATTCTATATCAAAAACGGAACCACAGAACGACTGCAAGCAATCTCGTAAAAATATGAGGAAGAAAGAAAGAAAAATGTGGGTTGTGCAATAAACAAAATCGAAACTGACGTTCAAATCCTTTGCGCTAAAGCGAAATGGAAATAATATCAAACTCAAACTAGTTTTCAGATAGTCAATTATCTACTCGCTGTCGTCATTACGAAAGAAGTCAGCTCTATAATTATCATGACCTCGTTACAGAGCCACAAAGTTTCACCGTAGGTGTTCTACAGTTTAAGCGGCGCTGCTCTGCGTAGACGCGTGTTCAGTTTAAAATGGACTAGTCCAGCGATACGCCCTGATGGAGGAAGTGTCAGACACAAGGGCTTTTCCCTGGCACTACCTTTTGATGCATAAGAAGTACAACTTCAGAACAATTTCAGACACCAAGTTGCCTTCTGTAGATTGTGCTCGTACAGCTTTCTGCCTCTGTGACGGTTGCAGCCCCCCTGTAGATTCCCTGCCGTCCATTGTTGTTCCCCCAGCTGTAATGTAGATTACAGCTAATACTCCTGCCTCCGATGTGAGGCTCAGGCTGACCCTACCTTGTATCTGCGCAGTCTGCCGCGTTGTTATGCACATCTTTGTGGATGGTATACAGGGCAGTGAGGCAGGCAACTCCCAGTCGTACATTCTTTAAACAAAACAGAGCTCACTCAAATCATGGTCCTCAGGCTGAGGCTCAGATCGTGGTCCATGTAGGCTGTAAAGACAGCAACAGCAACATAAACCATAAGAAGCACTACTCCCAACTTGTGTTTAATAATATGTTTGAGACTGATTACATTTTCATCTGGAGGTGGATTGGAAGCTCTGGGACCTCTCCAACTTGTTGGCCTTTCCTTGACCACATTAAGTGCTTCCAGTGCCATCCTGTTCTCTGTGCTCACCAGAGCATCCCTTGGATAGCTAGCCTGGCACCATGCATTCCGTCTTTTTTCAATCATCGAGCAGGTAAGTGCCTATCCTCGTATAGACCTTGGCTCAGTGACTTTTGATGAACCCCCAATTCATCCATTTTTTCCTCCTCTAGGATCAGAGTACTGGTTGTTTTTCAGCTGCTTTTGCCCAACGGTGTCTGTAAGTTTTGATTTGTGCAGGCACAGGCAGTGTGTTCAGTTTGGTGTGCGTTAGTCTCAAATGGAGTAGCTCCAGTGGTCACATGAGTTGCACGTTAGATTTGCAGGAACTCAGTCTGTATACTTCCAGCAGCCTGTATACAGTCTTTCAATACGCAACTGAATCTTCCAACAGTGCCATGTGCATGGGGATAATACAACTGGAGCATAGGTGTATCCCCCTACTCTGTTAGAAATTTGGCAAAAGACAATTGGCTAATCTACAACAAGTTCAATTTTCAAGGCCAGTAAGTGACATCATATGAGAAGCCAGAGAAGCACAAATCGATGTTTGGATAGGTGTTTTTTATTTAGCCCACACGCAAGTGAATCCGTCTCTCACTACAGAAAAATATTTTCTTTCAGCGGGTGATGATGACCGTGACGCGAATGCAACGATCCTCAGGGTGTTATCTGGATGCATTTGAGTCAGCACACTCCCATAGTCCGTAATTAGAGGCATCAGTGATAACATAGGCAGCGGTTCAGGATTGTGTAAAACTACGCTCAGCCTCATCAGTCCAGATAAACTTCAGGAGAGGACCAGAATATTTATCGCAGCGGCTCAACTTCAGTGGCTGTCTGGTATCGACACTGACTTTTACTGTACCATGAAACGAGACCAAGGAATAAGTGCAACGAGGCAGTCTCTCTTGGGGCTGGCGCATGTAGAATTGCATCTGTGTTTTTTGTGTCATCTTTTGGGCTGGGTGCGGAAAGGCTGGATTTGGGACAGTTTTGAGTTCAGCTGAGATAATATTGCACAGTACTGCCAT
Source organism: Hiodon tergisus (assembly GCA_025775045.1). Classification (NCBI taxonomy): domain Eukaryota; kingdom Metazoa; phylum Chordata; class Actinopteri; order Hiodontiformes; family Hiodontidae; genus Hiodon; species Hiodon tergisus. The sequence goes on along the minus strand of JAOVYW010039623.1, from coordinate 37,985 downwards.
GCAGAAATAGCTTGGATGAAGAAAGAAGCAGGGTTGGGGGCAGTAAGATTTTTTTAAAAATAAAGAAAAAAATACCAACTGCTGCCAAAGAGAGAAAAGAGATATAGAGGGCTGGTCGAATTTAGAGGGAAAATTGTTGCTCAGCTGCATTTAAAAACAATACTGCTGGCAGTTTAAGTCAATATCTAGAGAGCAAATCAAAACTTTGGCAACCCGCTAAGTCCCCTCTGCGTAACTATTTAATAGCTTTATCTTTTATGACTAGACGAAATTAATAAGATAATAAAATAAGGCTTTCAAAACAATCTATTTATAAAATGCAAGTACCTTGCCCTCTCTGCCTCCCATTGAGAACCCCCGACTGTGATAGGCAAAAATTATTGCCACAATAGTCCACAATTATTCAATCAGTAAAAAAAGTTAAATCCAACAGTGTGTTTGTTGAAATAAAAGTACATTAATCTAGCTTCTTAGTTCACTGGCGGGTACTTACGACGTAGTCACAGTCATGCTTATATACTAAACCAAGCGATACAAATATGAGAATATTACATGCATAACAACAAAACAATGACAGTGGAACAAGAAAATAAATGCATCAAAGCGGGCCTGATGTGCCCCTTCTTTGAGAAAATTTAAATTGATCAAATACTTAGAAGTATTGCCACTAAAGTGGAATATTACTTATACTGACAGAGACAGTATTATACTGGATATTTGTTGATTTTGAATTTATTTAACAAAAAAGGTAGGGGTGGTAGGAAGTTACCATGCTTTATGAATCGTATTTTTGATGCTTTGGAAGAGGGGTTTCAATCTGGCACCCCAGATGGTTATACTCAAGACTCACTCACGATAATAGTAGCACTACGATTACAACTTCTACTTAATACATTTACGTTTTTCTTGCACAGAAATTGAGATGCAATACGATTCTTAAAATTCTTAAAATGGAACTGGGACATGTTCTCAATTTTCCACGATACAGCAATTTCTAGCTAAAACATGTCATGAAAAGGTTAACCCACTACCTTAAGAAAACTGGAAACTTTCCCACAATCTCTCAATTTGATTCGCTCGAATCAGTCCGCGGTGCCGCTGTTTCTTCGGGAAAGGATTACTGACTGCCCTCCCACGCCAAACTCGAGAAAAATGTTTAATGTGGGTAGTCTGATGTAGACACGGATTAGATCCCCCTCCTCTTAGTTCTATTTTGTCATTAGATAGGAATGGAATCTCAGACAAACCAGGATTATTTCAGATCCGTCAGCACAGAATCCACAACACACATGATGGTTTCGGCCAACAATCGGCGGGATGCACCCTCCAAGTTGTGGGTAGCAATGGTGGTTATGGTCATTGTCGTGCTGCAAGTAGCTTCAACCACCGGACTTTTCGTCTACCTAAACATGTCAGTATCTCAGGTAAGACGAACTTCCTTACGATTGTGTAGTGAATCCGTGGAGATCTTCGTCAGAACGTCAGAGTATTCGGAAGTGTACATAGTCGATTTGTCAGTTGAATGTTGTTTACACGGACAACAGGTAGATTTGAATTGTTAATAGTTATTTAAATCACCATATAATGTTGATTTAGCCCGTTTAAGAGCTTGGACTGATATGTTTAGCAAGCTATCTGTCTCTTCTCTTCCCAAATAATCGATAAACATTTTGTATTTGGTGTTTTTTTTGTTTGGTTTTTTTTGTAAGGACAATAGATCAGAGGCGTGTTACCGAAGTCATTTTCATGCTATGATGAAAGTTGCCCTGCAGCTTTAGTTGCTTCACCAGAATCACAATCTCGCAAGCTGGCTAAATGACTTTAAATATTTACTTACCAGGCAGCACACGATATACGCAAAGACTATACGACGTCATGTATCTTTCGGTTACTGCTGAATATCAACGAGACTCTTAACATTTTGTCGAATTTTTTAATTGATCTTTTAAGAAGCAATTTGCCAAACCAAACAATTATTAATAATAGTTTTACAATAACTAAATAGAGCATATGATATAAAAAATTCATATGTTGTTTAGTAAAATATGTTTTCTAAATTAATAATAAAAACCGGACTAGCCTACTTTTCAGTTTCACGGCTGTCAGAAATCAAACAGAGAATTGGCTCACATTTATTTTTTTCACGGCTAAGTAAACGCCATGAATGCCAGCCGAGGTGCTCCTGAAAAGATTAGATTCTTGTGTGTTACAAATATTAACTTAACCATTAGAATTTACAATTTGGAGAGTTCGACTCCAAATAATAGTCAATTTCCACCCCTCTTGTTTTTATTTATAATGTATAACTTGAAAGTTTTCTCTATAGTATGAAACTTCGTTAATTGATTATTTTTGAGAATCTCATGTGACTTTTAACCAGAGGCAAAAAGCAATACTGATTGGAAAGCTGGCTGGGAAAATGCAATCATGTCTTCGGTAGTCTCCGCGTGAACTTCTGTTAACTAGAATTTAAGCGTGTTCTGATTTAAGTGCTACGGGAAAATAGCACTGCTTGAAAAGCTAATTTGTAGAAATGTGGGGGGGTTATTGAGTGAGATTTGCGGAGCCAACAGTGAATTCCCGATGAACACACTTTATCAGGATATACGTGGGCTGATAGAACATAAATTTCGATAATCGAGAAGGAAACCAACGCATGACAGTAATGAGACTGTAACAGATTGTGACGAGTTGGTGGCTGTGGTCTCTGTTTGAAGTATCTAGTGCTGCACGATATGCAAAATTATTTTAATTGTTAATAGTTGGAATTAGCAATTGCGCTAATGCATTCCGGCTTGTCGCCGCTATTCCCTCCACTTCGCACGCGGAGGGTGAGTATGTACAACTGGGCTCCTCCAATCGTAGTTGCCTTCGAGCCGCGCGTCTCTTTTCCACACTGCAGTCTACACAGCCTGCGCGAGAGGTTCGGTGCCGATTGGAGGGGGATACCGCAGGCCTGCAGGCGACCGGAAAGCCGTCTGGAAACACTCCTTATCTGCAAGGCAAGAGAAGCCCTGCCTATTAAACCCACCCACCCCAGCCCATGCGGCTCTGTGCTCCGCCAGTCTCAATCGCCTAATGACATAAACTCATAGGGATGTCTTTAACCAGCTGAGCCACTCTGGAGGCCTACAAGTCGAATTTCTAATAGTATTTCCATGAAATACTTGGGCCGCTCTGCACAAGGGTAGATAAAGACAGTCTTTCACTGAATGAGCAAGTGTGATTGTGTTATTGCGTGATCTCGCTGTCTCTGTGTATATGTGGATATATGTGTATTCAGTAAACCTAATAGTGCATTGTTTAATTAAATATATCTGAAATGAACAGCAGCTGTCATCAAACCAGGTTTTGGTTTAGAGAACTTGAAAACAGCTCTCCATGACTCACACCCTGTTACTGTTTTATTAAACAACCAGAATGACAACAGAAACCGGGCATAAACGGTAAATGCAACAACAATGATGACACAATAGGAAGGAATGATGTTTCAGCAAAACATTATCAAAGCCATTTTCACAAACCTAAGATTTGGACTACATGGGGGATTTTTAGATTAATAGATGACGTATTCAGTAAAAAAAGTTATTAAAATCAAAGTGTAGTGTCAGTGTAAATTAAATAATCTTTGACACTTTTAGAATTAATTTTTTACCAACTATAAAAATCGAGTCAAACGTATGTTTTATTAAAACCAGACTATCCTTGTCAAGTTAGCGTATTAAATAAGTCCGATATATCTGCCTTCCTTTAAGAACATCCAATCCGTGTTTGAAACCTGCGGGTTTGTCCTAAAATTGTTTGAATTTCCGCGATTGCTGGGTAGTTCAACAGTATGGACCCAGGCGTAATGAATCACAGGGGAATGCCGTAGGCTACATGGGTCAGACCTAGATGTACCGAATTAACTGCAGTGTTTGAAAATGTCTCAAAAACCAACAATGAGGCCACTGTCTACACCACTTTGGAAGAGTATGTAACACACAGGGCTTTGACAATTGCTAGTTGTAAATGGACAGACCTCCAGCAATTACTCAAAACGACTTGAATTTCAGCACAATGACATGTTTACTCTTCATATGTAAATATATGAGTATAATTTGGAGTACAGTGCTGTGCTTGTACTGTTATTGTGGTTCACTCATACCCCATTATCTGGAACACTTTACTGGTTGTGTAAATTTATATGAACAACCCCCCCCCCCTGCATGGAACAACCTATCCCCTGCAGTCTCTGAGTACTTATTTTCTTAGAGTATGCAAACAAAATAGCATTGTTGTGTATTGGTAACTTGAGCAAGCAAAAGTTTTACCTATGTCTCTCTCAGTGCCAAGTATGTCATCAGCGAATGTTCCAGGATTTTTTGGTCGCGAGAGGGAATATGCTTATGGAATGTAAGAAAGTTCAGAGTTTAATACGCAGGCCTGCCTGCAGAGTCGAGAGTAATGGGAGAACGTAGCTTCCACTTTCCCCTGAGTCACTGGAATTAATAAAGCTCTGTTTCCATTGGCACTCGATCTTAGTCCCAGCAACAACTTAACTGCAAAAAACGGCTCGTTAACATTGATAAAAATAAAGGCGTCTTTAAAAAAAAAAAAAGTTTACACAATTGTAACATGCACATATTAAGGGTATAAAGGTTAACTTTATGAAATAATGAGCCCCCCCCCAAGATCTGACATTGTACTCCTCTCTTAAGCTCTATGTATTTCTTTTTAAAACAAAATTTGTTGTGTAACTATTAACCCGTATCCCATTACATTAAACTGGCCCCGTCAAATGGCAAATTCCAAACAGCGATGTGTTTAAGGCCTCCTCCTGATGAGTTGATAAACAAGAGAAGGTGGCTTGGCCAGGGTTGGGAAAAAGCGTGTGGTGCTCTCACACGTTCCAAACAAGTGCGGGCCAGTTTTGCAGATCGTCAAAAGACACCAAAATATTTAACTTTGCCGCATTGCTCATGAAAGCAGTAATCTGTTTCTGGGAATATTCTGCACTGTTTCTCCTCTGCATGTGCTATCTTAGAGAGAAAAGTTCAGCATTAGCAATGTCAGTCACAATATTATGACAGTCAGGCCACTGTTAGCACTACGCCACTAAGGGAAGTTGTTTTATATTAGCAGGGGACTCCCGGGGATATAAAAATAGAATTTTGGATTCTGAGCCTTGAAAGAGCTACAGTGTTATCGCTTCTGCTCTGTTGTTCCACGATCAGCCCGTCCAACCTGCAGTTTTTCGTTTTGTCCCAGGTAAGGAGCCAGGGGGTAACGGAGGAGCTGCGCTGCTTGGGACTGCTGAACGCCCTGGAAAAGGACCAGGACATCCCAGAGAACCTGGTCCAGCTCTTTGGAGAGCCCTGCATTAAACTGGCAGAAGGAATCAAAGCTTACATCTCCAAGGTGGGTATTAAGGCAGCAGGGGAGGCACTGGCAGCTTAGCCGTTTCACGCACACGCACACATACGCACACCCATGCAAACCCGTGCACACACGTGCACATACAGGCACGTATGCGCACTCGCACATGTTATTTGAGATGATTAAAATATGACTTGTTTGTTTGAATACATTATTAATAGCCTGTAGAAAACACAATGTGATTTATCTAAATACTTTTCTTTATTTTTTCGGGAAAAAAAAAAATAAAATGACCAGAAAGAAATGGTAATGGTTAGGTTTTGTTGTTAAGTCATCGTACTGAAGTTAAGTCATCCTACTGAAGCTTTGAAACAGAATTTGCTGGAAAAAAATCAGCCTCTCACAAATTGTAACAATTAACAGACATCTGGTAAATATTACAGTTATTGTTCAAAGGAATAAATCTCGAAATAACGCTGCATCAAAGGTGGTAAACTCTCTTGACACCCAGGAGCGTCATCTCATTGCTAAGTCTTTCATTAGAACTAATGCCATGTGCAGTGTTGTTTAATCAAAAACACTTTTCACTTTCACTGGAATAATATTGACGATTAATGCCCATTCTCCTCTGTGATGGCTCAGAAAGTGGTCCCAATGCGCTTTTTTCTAGGATTTAGTACAAAGACTTGCATCGTCAGAGATGACCCCTCACCCAACACGGCCTACATTGTGCCATTTGGGCCAGGAGGTGGCAGCAACATGTATTTCAATGATAAATGAGTGGGAGTCGGGTCCTTTACCGACGGCCCAAAGGCAGACCCATTTCAAAAGTAAGCTTCATGTTTACGAGTGGTGGACCTATACATCAGCCCCTGGGCGACAAAAAAAATAAAATATGTGAAGCGGCAAGCGGCGGGTAGAGAACCAAAGGCCTGCAGTGAATGTCAAGAGGAATGGCAACGTGCAGGACCCGGCACCTGGTAGCTATTATTGTCAGAAAGAGAAAAAGGGCGTTCGTCTCAAATACATTCAAACTCCTGCCCGCACATCTGGTGTTACTCGTCCGTTTTTTTCCCCTTCTTTCTTATTAAATGAGGAAGGAAAGAGGGACGGCGCGAGGCAAAGGTGTTTGTTGAAATCCAGGGGCCCGGCGCGGCGTTGGATTGTTAGCGAGCGCTACTTCCTCTCCTGCCATTAATTTGGTTTTTTTGCCAGATCTGAGGCAGGGTAGATAAGCAAATGACAAAATGACTCAGCCCCTCTGAGTAATAGGGAGTACAGGGCTCAGACTCCAACATGGGGCTTATTAAAACTTGAATTTAGGCTGATCCCGCCGTTCCACAGATGTTGCCTGTCTCTCTTTTCTCCTCATTTGTTTTTTTTCCCTCTTCGGTTTTTCTTGTCTCTTTACCAGCAGTCCGTGAGCTCAGAGTAATTTTTTCATTATTTTTTAAGGGGGCGATTCAATGTGTTTAAAGACTTGAAACAGACCATGCCTGAACGTAATATATCCCAGTGCGTGTGGGGAGGTTCTGACTGCAGGTTACTCTCGTTCGCGAGTAACAATGAGCACTGCCTTCACACGGTGAAAGTGATGGGTTTGTGTTTGTGATATTTCTATCAATCCATTTTTGGTTTCCTATAGAGCAGCAGCTCTCAGAGTTTTTCAGATGGTGGACTGCTTAGACGGTGGAAATTTATAGACTTTACTTGGCTGACGGCTGTCTTGGAGTCCATTACGGACCGCTCTGTTATAGAGCATTTTTAAATATAATTGTCATCAAGCACAAAACAGAGTTCATGTGGTACATTATACAGAGGGAATCAAATAAACGGAAAATCCAGACCCAATAGGGTAAGAACTAGCTAATAACTCCTGGGCTGCAGAAAAGGGAAACAGAGTGGAGGCAGAGAGTAGAACCACAGTGACAGGTTTTTACAGTGTGGATAATTTATAGCCTGTTGTCTGCCAAGCATGTAAAAGCCACTTTTATAGCGAGTGCGTGAGGCCAGCTCTACGATGCATAAACAGAGATAAACAAAGGGAAAGATAACACAGCGGGGCCCCCATGCAGTCCAGCTGGCAGACCGCCGTTTCCCTGCGTCGGGCGCTCCGCTTACGAGGCCGGCAATTCACTCTGGGAACGTCTCAGCAGATCCTGCTGTTAGCTGCCACCTATGATGACCTAGGGCTGAAAGTTACTCAACCTCAAGCAACCTCAAGCACAGTGTAATGGGGGGGGGGGGGTGATTAGTTAGTGCCCGGTGACATTTCCAGTCACCGGGCACTAATGAAAGATTACTTGTCTACCCTCCAGCAATGTTTTTTTTTTTATTTGTTATTGTTTTCACAGAAACAAATATTTAAGGTTTTGCTGATTTTCTGTATATAACAGGAAAGGAGCAGAGAGTAATTACTAGGGTGAATTACTACATAGTCCAGACATTGGAGACCAAATGGAAATGTGACCAAAATGACATATGGCATTTATTTGGAATTGTGCATGCTTGGCTATTTAAATTTTCTTTTTGTTCAGTGGGAACAGAGCATGAAATTTAGATATAATGGAGAAGAAACATTAATAATGAGGAACTGGATTGTATGGGCAATTTTGTATTGCAACTGGCATGCATATATTGCTGTGATTTGTCCCAAGAGTAACAGGGTTAAAGATGGTGAGCCTTGGGTGAAATTGATTCACTTATACTTTCATTTTCAGTCATAAAAAATGCGTGGCACACCTAGCCTGGTCCAGAAGAACAAGCAACCTCTGGGGACAAACCCCACCCACTAGGGCAAACCTATGATTTGGTTAACGAGACCACACTCAGGTGCATGTAATTAAAAGGCTTTAAAAAGAGACAGCAGCGCTTTCTACAGGAAGACATTCTTGTCTTACCCAAAAGTGTGTTTTTGTTGAGGTTTTATTATATTGTTGTTTATTTAGCTGAAGTGTGCAATAAAAGCAGTAAACCGGCCCTCTGCTGTCCTGTGTCTGACCACTCCCGGACCAGGCTACGTAGTGTAAAAGAGTTTAAACAGAATACTTCATCCTTTAAATGCAGATTTTGGAAACCTAAAAAAACATAAAAATGTCAATTTATGCTCTGCTGTTGATTAATTGTTATGAACTACACTAAAACAGTGGAATGTATTGTCTGCAGACCTTAGGGAAATATTAAAAAATCCATTTCTTAAGCCTTGCCACTTGTTCTGTCAAACCACATTAGTCAAAATGCTTGCACTTGTATGACATTGTAATTTTTTTATATGTAATTGTTTGGTGTTAACAATAAATTTAAATCCTTAAAAAAAATTTTTTTTTTAAATATATATATATATATATATATATATATTTTTTTTTCCATATTAAATATTCTTTTGTGTTTCAGGTGACAGAGAACATTATCTCAAAGCATACATTTAAAGGTAGGATTCAATTTATAGCTTTATGGTGTGAACGGGGTTTGGTTTAAAGCTGCAAATTTGAAAGTATTTAAAAACATAATCGGGGGGTTCTCTGATAATATTGATCCAACAGAAAATTTTGTTGACAACCTCCTGAGAATCAAAGTATAATTTAAACCCTTGGTGTGAAGCCTTCTGTCATGGATCTGTATCTGCAGATGTGTTCTTATGTGTGCTACCTCAGAACCTACTGCTGAAGCCATGCTTGTTTTTAGAGGTCCAAATAGCTGCTATTGTGAATATCCCATAAGTTTGCTGTGTGCAGTTTGTAATCAGGTGTGCCAATGCTTTGTATTGTTGTTGAATCCTTCCTGTTCCTGCCCTGGGTCTGCCCTTTCTGCTGTTCTCGAACTTCTCCCTGCTACCCGACTGTCAGAGGTGAAACCTCAGCCCCGCACCAAGTTAGCCGCCGCCGTATCCCAAAGGCCGTCGGCCCACCTCACGCTCCGAGACAACGGCCTTCAGGGTAAGTGGCCGCAGGGCGGTCTGAGAAATGCTTAGCCGGCCACGCCCGATTTGTGGCTCGGGGCAAAGTCCGCAGTCAAACTGACCCTTGTACCCCAGCGAAGGGAAGGAAGCAATGCATAGCCAGAGCATGTATTATTCATCTGTTTCTCATAAGCTCACTGGTGCTGCGTGCGGCGTTATGAAGTTCAGAGAGCGCGGATTAAATCTCAGTCAATAGAGCAACGAGAGGGATCCACAGTACTGTTTGTTCTCGCTTCGTTTCAAATATATCAGATTCCTTTAGAAAACACAGCACATCGGGTTTTGCTAAAGTGCATTTAGTTAGGCGCTTACCTGAAGCTGATTTTGCTTTACAAACGTAATGTTTTGTTCGCGTGGGTTTTCCTGTCTTGTCCTGGGTGTACCCTGCCCTGTGTCTGCCGATTTAGGCTAAGGCGCCCTGTCCTCTTGAATTGGATAAGCGGTTATGGGAAACAAATGACTGTTTTGTTTAGCTAACCCTCCTCTTTCTCTCTCTCTCGCTCCGTCTGCATTCCTTGTTCTCTCCCATCCTCTCGGCTCCCTGGACCCACGTCTACCTCCCACTCTCCCCTGTCCCCCTCCATTTCATTGCTTCTCATCTCCTCTCCTCTCCCACTTCTTCATGTTTCCAACCCCCCCCGCAGCTCCTCAGCAAAACCTGCACCAGTCTTGCCGCCACCCAGTCCGCTCCTGGGGAAACCACAGCTTTGGCGCGCACCTGCGCAACATGACCCTGTCCAACGGGCACCTGCGGGCGCCCCTGGACGGACGCTACTTCCTGTACTCCCAGGTGTACTTTCGCTACCCCTCCCCCAGAGACGGGGACCAGCACGCAGCCAGCCACCAGATCGTCCAGTGCATCCACAAGAAGACCTCCTACGTGCGGCCCATTCTGCTCCTCAAGGGCGTGGGCACCAAGTGCTGGGCCCCCGATGCTGAGTACGCTCTCCACTCAGTCTACCAGGGGGGCCTCTTCGAGTTACGGGCTGGTGACGAGGTCTTTGTTTCCGTCTCCTCTCCCACAATGCTGCACGCAGATGATGCCTCCAGCTACTTTGGGGCTTTCAGACTCGACCTATGAAAGTCAGGATTCAGTCTTTTTTTATTTTATTTTTTAAAACAATTTTGAAAGCAAATGGCTCTCTTCCACTCCCTTGGAGGTAATCCAAACACGAAAAAAAACCTTGAATAAGGACATTGATTGAGTGGAGAAAGACAGGTGATTGGGCCTGGAGAACTATTGGCATTGGATAAATCAGCGACAATTACACTTTGGATGGGGTCTGACTGTGTCATTTATGTGCATCATCATCTCAAATGGGAAAAGCCCTGTCTTAGACATACCGGAACAAAAAGAAAGAAAAAGCAGTTAAGATTCCCCAAATGTGGAGTGGTATGCACAGGAACCAGCCACAGAGATCTCCCAGAGGAGTAGAGAAATATCCAACATCTGTTTTTAGCCTTTGCAGGACCTTCCTTTATACAGTTTTTTTTTTTTGGAGTTAAATGACATTGACCTTGTATTGTCAACACACAATTGCTCAAAACTCTTAAACTGTTTTTGTCAGTCTTGAATGTACCCAGTTAAAAATTGATATGGGGATCCCATATGTAGCTTATAGAGGAGCGCTGCTTTACTGAACTAATCAAAACTTGCAATAGATTAAGCACTAAATGTTTCTGTGAAAGCACTCGGCCTTAAAGTCAACGTGCCTCCAATCAGCATTTGACACTTGGGTAAAGGAACCTACGTCAGCAAAGAGTGCATGGCCCTGGAAGCCGCCTAAACATTGGCTTTCCAGAGCTTTTCAGTGAATCGTAACACTGGCAAGGGGGGGACCCAAAGATAATATTGTGATTATTATGGGTCCATATGGTAACATGATTGTATAAGGTGTTCCTATAATCACAGTGTTCAGCTGCTTAAACGTGCTGGCAAGACCTGGTCAGATTTGTTACGCCTTTATGCGAAAAGGGAATTTCAGTGCATACTCTGTTTGGTCCTCTTCAAACAATATTGGCACTGCACTCATCGAAGGAGGGG
>JAOVYW010039623.1:0-26525 GCA_025775045.1 Hiodon tergisus | reverse complement strand
GCGAAAAGGGAATTTCAGTGCATACTCTGTTTGGTCCTCTTCAAACAATATTGGCACTGCACTCATCGAAGGAGGGGAAGAAAGGACGACAGCTATACACGAAACCTGGAGTGAAACTTCAAACCATCCGGGTGGCTTTCAGTCAAGCCAGCTACAGAGTCGTTTACAAAGTAGAGTGGTTTGATGTGGCTTTCATTTTCCATTCATGTGTTTTTTTTTAAATCACTTTGGTCGCCTCCTACAAAAGTGTTACGGCGAACTTCTCAGTGATGACACGGAATGCGAGTGGCTGTACGAATGTACACAGAAGGGGTTGTCGAGAGACATCTCCCTTTTCTTCTATAGAATGAAATGGATTCACAGAATTCCCGTTCACACAAGATGCCAGAGAGTGAAAGACTAACAAAGAAAGGATAATAAAGGGTTCACTGTAAGACCTTTGAGGTCATTGGTTCAAAGTGCTTCAGAGTTGTCAGAGTTCCAAAATTTGTCACTGAAATGAATTGAGTGCCTACTTCCAAGACCCCACCCCCCACGTTTCATATAAACTGAGAACAATAGGACATTATATCTTTTCTTTTGAAGGAATTTTTTTAATTTGGTTTATAATTTTCCACAGGCTCGCCAGTTTTTTGGGAAAAGTTGTTTAATGGTTAAACGTTTTACGTGCTTTGACTGTGACAGTTCAGGAACTGGTGTCTAGACGTCTTCCCCACCAGGCAGATCAGTTTGAATCAGCCTCCTCCGCTGCCCGTGGGCCTCATAGTCACACGTTTCCAGCCTACTACATTCCCACAGCTCACTGGTCACAAAGGGAGACCCCAATATAGTCTGTGAACGAATGAGTCTTTGTCTGCCATCTGCTTTGAAAACTAATTCCAATGCCTCCTTCCAATTAGGCATTTACAATCACATCCAGGAGGCTCTTTTTTTCTGCGTTGGAAGACAAATAAACACTGGAAACAGCAACATAGCTTAACAATGACTGTACCCGAGCTGACTGGACCTCTCTTTTAACAATGGCGTAAATGTTTATAGTCGTGATCGAGTCCCGCTTTGTATCTTGGTGCTGTTACCAGCAGGGAGTCCGGATCTAGGGGCCACCGTTCAACAGAACCCCTACTAAAGGGGACCGTCTCCGGTCGCACGTTGCTACTGGAAACACCCGATAGCCCTCCGCAGGACTGCGTAAGCAGAGGAGGCGTTTACTGCTAAAGGGGTTACGTTGATGAAAACATGTGCTTGGAAGCTTTTCAAATAAAGAACAAAACAGACCCTATGTGTTAAGGCCTAACCTCTGATTCACTGACATCGTCAAATCTCAAAGTGAAAACGGCATTAGATGAGCTTTTTGTTTCGCTCAGACTAAATAAAAGGACACACACACGCAGGTCGCAGTTCACAAAGAACATTTTCCGGAAGTTTGCTTTGTTTTTTTAATTCATAATAAAGATTATTGATTATTGATTGGGGTAATAAATTACTTTGATCGGTCACATTCATGCCTCGTGTGCATTCATACACAAAGAGCAATTATACAAACATATCTGCCGTAATATTAAATACAAGTAACAAAAGTCGCAAACTAAAGACCAGTAACAAATCTAAAAATAAAATAAAAATTAATCAAAAAACAAGTTTATGCTTTCCTTCCAAGATAGAAGAAGGCTTGGGGCATCTCATAGGAGCCACCACCTTCCTCTTGAGACATAATAGGAAGCGTTTTACATTGGAATCATGTCAATCTTTACTAGTTGAAAAGTGATGCATTCATTTAATTGTAATATTATTTAAGAAATTTTAAGTTTTTTTTGTATGATCGACTTTTTTTTAAGCATTAGAGACATTTTCTCAAAGTGTTCACTCATCCTTGTTCCGTTTCTCTCATTCGACAAATGACAATGGATTTATTTCCACATCTACATTTCCTCAAGTGTGTTTGTGTTTGTGTGTGTGTGGAGTGGGCGTCAGAGAAGTAAAGAAAAATACTCCACCTTGAAAAGTTGTACAGCAGAAACATGTTGAAAACATCCTGCCTTTCTATCCCTTTTGTATGACGGCCAACACTCTGGTACAGTGCCAGTTCTGCTCATGCTGAACAATAGGCCTCTGAGCGTCTCAGCCCAGACTCCAGGGATAGCAAGGAAGGACAGGGCAGTGCAGAGCGTGCAAGCTGTTTAATCAAATTAAAATATCTAATTCATTTCATCAAAATGATACAATTCCTCGATTCCAAGCTGCTGTTAAACAACAAAGAGGAAAAGACGGACAAACTTAAATCTGAGCCCGTCTTCATACAAAGGCCCACTATTGTTGCAAGTACTTACCACAGTGTCACGTGACCTCATTCCATCTCGTCAGCCGTAACCAAGGGAAATCAAACTGCTCTTTACAAAGGCCGGCAGAGGATACACTGCATGGTGGGGCAGCCTATCAAGGTAATTACAAAGGGTAAAAGTTGGCTCAGCTGAAGGCTGAGAACCCCTCCCTTCCAAATGACACAAGGGTGTGCCTCGGGGAGGGCCAGTTCCAGCATCGGTGGGCACAGCCGTCAAGTGTACAACAGTGACACCTTGTGGCCAAAAGTCATAACCCAAGATAATTGTAGAGATTTTTTAGACAGCAATTGATTTTAGAACAATGTGAATTAGAACAATGTAGGTAAAGAGGCCAGGTTCAGCGAAACAGCTTAATTTATCCCGTTCATTTTTAGATTCTCCATAATACAATACTTAACACCAGCTCAGTGGCATCATGCAAAAACTAAACATTTTATAATTGTATATTTAGCAGAAACAATTTATTCCAATTTGAACTCGGGGGGGGGGGGGGGGATACAAAACTAAGACCCAAAGAGAAATATACAGCAGCACATGTGCAGTCCAGAAGGCCCAGAGGTGCAGATCCCCTGCTATAAATGACGTACCCAGACAACACCCGGCAAACCCTCCTATGGACGTAGAACAGGCCTACGCTGTAACTGCCAGTGTAATTAAAGGGACGCGGTTAGAACTGTCATCGGTCACTTCATAAACCTATATCAAAGGAACACTGAGCAAAACACTTTTCAAGGTGAAGGTCCTGCAACTTGGATGTTTTTGAATCATTTAGCCCAGTTTACAGTGAAGAAAAATCAAAATTGTCGTTGTGGTCGCGTGCATTCCGAGCAGCGTCGGTCTCCATGTGCGGGGTCCCCGGCTTTCATCTGAGTATACGCAATTTCTTTTATTTAAGGCGGATTGCATATACAAATCCGCCTTAAATGCCTGTGACTATTAAAATGAGAGGCTCCTACTACCCAAAGGGCGTGAGTGAATTGCAGGTTCCTGTTCAGGGAGAGCCAGGAAAGCAATAACCCAAGGACCAGGAGAGTTGCTTCTGGAGTGTAAGACAGATCTACAGGAAAAATGTCTGCGTGACAGTCGGCAGATGATATGTTCTCAAGGAAAGTACAAGTCATTTAGCACATTCGCAACCACACCCCTGGTTCGTCCCGGGCCGACCAGGAGACGTGGCAGGAATTGTAGTGCGAGGGTCTCTTTACCGCAAGTCCACGAGCTCAGCGCCTTCCCCCGTGACACTACAGCGAATGCGGCCCCCTCCCAAGAAATGAAAATAGTGCAAGTGAGCCGGCCAGGTTGTCCCCCACAGTGCGCGGTTCACAATAGGACGTCCCAGGAGGGAATCTCAGTTGAAGAGGATGGACTCAGGGTCCCGGTTGGCCATCTGTGCCATGTGCTTCAGAATGTCTTTTTTAGTGATGATCCCCAACAAGCGACTGCAAGACAGAACACATCAAGGGGGTTTAGCTAGCCGCAAAGGCAATAAACAAACACAAAGATTGAACAGACATGAACGCTAACGCCACACACCCCAACCGCATTGTAGCAGCACAATCAGACCCAGATTTGCACACAATCGCGCCCTCATGCGCAGCCATGCGTTTGGAAGAGCACATCTCTGGAGGCACTCTCACAGACCGGATCTCACGATCAGTTTTGGGGGATGACGCGTCTGCGGTCTTTTCCCGACGCCCCCAAACCGCCTCACCCGTTGTGCGTGACCAGGCACTGGCGCAGCCCCAGCTTGCGGAAGATGTCCACCACGATTTCCATGGCGGTGTGGTCAGTGACAGTGAAGGGGCTGAGGTCCATGATGGTGCGCAGCTTGAGCGGGGCAGGGCTGCTGGCCGGCTGCGGAGGGGTGAACTCCGTGAAGAAGACGCGCGAGCTGCTAACGATGCCGTCCTGCCGCCGCCGAGCGTTCTCTGCAGGATTTTAAAGAAAAAAAAAACCCCCATAAACAAAATAACATTTTTTGTTGAAGCTGGATTTGAACTGACAACCTTCTGGTTGCGGGCGGCGCACGTACCGATGGAGATGATGAGGTCGCGGCGCAGCACGAAGCCCACCAGGCGCTGGGACTCCTGGGAGACCACCACCGGGAAGCCGCTGTAGGAGGTCTCGGCGATGAGGGCCTCCGCGTCCTCCACGCTCATGCCGTCCTGCGTCAGCACCGAGAGCGGCGGGTCGCTGCGGCGCGGACGCATCACGTCCATGGCCAGCGTCTTGTGGCTGAACTCCTCCTTGGCCTCCAGGAAGGGGTAGCCATTCAGCCGGATGTGAGCCTCGTATATGCCCTCCCGACCCAGGGCGTCCGCCACCCATTTGCTGGTCATGGTCGCCGCCATGAGGGGCACGATGTACTCCAGCCCCCCTGTCAGCTCGAACATGATGACCACCAGGGACACAGTCATCCGCGTCACCCCGCCTGGAGAAGGGAGAGGGACCACAGTGGGTGCCAGGAGAACACAACTGTCACTAGTCAAAATCCTTCGCACCGAAAGTGACAAGTGACAAAAAAATTACTATTTAAAGACACAAATTATTAACTATTTGGACACAAAGCCAGCTAACACACTGAAGCCATTGATTGCGAAAATGGGATGTGTGCTTTTCCCCTTTCTGGGTGAGATTTCTGCTTTTTTGTTTTGTTTCGTAATGTAGCTAACAGAACTGAACCTGAATTGAAGGCTGAATGTCATCATTCTCTCCTCTGCCCGCGATACGTTTTTTGAAAAGCTAGTCAACAATTTACTTTGCCAGGTCCGACAAAAAAAGGTTTTATTTACACAGAGCCGATTCTTTTCTCATTTCAGACCAAGAAAAAAGAAGAACGGAAAACGGCGGAAGGAAAACGGCGGAAGGAAACCTAACGGCGGTTTCCTAAGCCTTTACCTAAGCACGCAGCGGCGCCCACCATGGCGTACAGCCCCGGGGTGATGCAGTCAGCACCTGGCGTGCACCAGCCTTTGAAGATCACCCAGTCGTGGTGGTAGTACGCCAGCTGCTCCATGCCCACTCCCAGCAGCCGGCCGGCGATGGCCCCCACGGCCATGCTGGGGATGAACAGACCCGAGGGGACCTGCAGGAAAAGGGGATGAGTACAGGGGAGCGGAAGAGAAGTCCGGGGTTGGGAGGAGACGCGCGAGCGAGGCCGAGCGACGGCCCCCACGGGCGGGTACCTTCATGCCGAAGGTCACCACGGTGATGAGCATTTTGAAGACCAGGGCGAGGGACAGCTGCCACATGGCGGTGTAGACGTTGTGGCCAGCGGGCCGGTCTGCCAGCTCGTTGCTGCCCTCGGTGACATTGACGCCGTTGTAGTCGCAGAGCTTGGAGGAGTCCAGCAGGCCGCAGTCGTTGAAGAGCTCGGAGATGAGCTCGCTGGTGCTCATGCGGGTGTACTCGTTGGGGAAGGCCACCACCGCCGTCACCGCCGTCACCACCAGCACCTCCAGGACCGGGTAGTGGCCCAGACGCGTGGTCTTGCGCCGCCGGCACCAGGCGATGTTGGCGCGGATGAAGAAGGCGCCCCAGATGCCCCCGAAGATGCCCAGCAGGATGAAGGGCACCAGCTCCAGCAGGTGCCAGGGGCTGTGGAACTCCACGTAGAAGAGGACGAGCCGGCTGTTGCCAAAGGGGTTGATGGAGCGCAGTGTGAAGGCGGCCACCAGGGCGGCGAAGAAGGATCGCCACAGCGTCTTCAGGGGGAAGTAGTAGCTGACCTGTGGAACAGGAGTATGGAAAAAAGACTACGCTCATCCAGGCTCAATGTGATTCACTGAACATCTGTGCCAGGTGGAAGAAAGAAAAAAAATCAACGCCACCTAAATTAACACTACAATTTTTTTTATTATTTGGTTAGTCTTGCTTTGTCAAGATGTCAGAAATCTGTCCACACAAGTGATAGATAAATGCGTTTAATCATTGTACGTGGGGACTATTGGTTTCCTTAACTAAAAAGAGGTCACTTTATCCAAATGCCGAGAGCAGCCTTGACTGGCACTGCATTGCTGGGTCAGACGTACCTCTTCCAAGCTGAAGAGCACCCCTCCTATGGGAGCCCCGAAGGCCACGGACACCCCGACTGCAGCAGCAGCAGAGAGGACCTGGGACCAAGAGCGGGGGGTTGCCATGGGGTTCATCACTTTTCCAACACAACTGACACCCGTTACATGGTAATCCACCGCATCCAGGGAATATAATGCTAAAATGCTACAATGTCTCTCTGGACAGTTTAAAATGCATTTCCCCAATATTCTCAGGGCAAAAAGTATTCGGCCACACTCAAAATATGGTAACGGGGAACAGCCTGGCAGAAACTACAGTATATATAGCAGCACTTAAATGGGATTAGGAGAGGACGAATTGGAGGCTTTGAGTTAAGAATATCTACCCATTTGTACTCAGATAACTGCCTAGTGCCATCACAGATGGACAAATATGTAAGACTCTACAAGAACAGATTCCTTTAGCCATCACGACACTGTAGGTCGAAGTTTCAAACAAGGGAATTGCCCATAAACAATTATGGCTTAAGAACCTCCCACATTCCCAGAAATTATCCAACCGTAAAATCTTAAATCCCCAGACATCGGGAAACGTCTAAACCCTGACAAAGTCCCCTCACCTCTCTGCGCTTCGCTTCGTTTTTGCGATACTTGGTGAAAACGTGGCAGAGGATGTTGCCGCAGCAACATGCCACGTGGACCAGGGGGCCCTCCTTGCCCAGGCTGAGCCCAGACGATACTGCCAGGACCAGAGTGATTGTCTTGATGACCAGCGTCCACTTGCCCAAATAGCCCCTGATGATGAACCCACTCAGAATGGTTTTGATCTGAAGACAAACAAAAACCGCTACGATGAACGTTTCTGACACTACTATTATGAGAAAGAAATCTCAAGTCATGAGAAAGATCCCAATCCTTTTGGCGTCCATAAGATCAGAGTTGTAATGATCAACTGTGACTGGGACCCAAGCTTTCTTGACACTTATCCAGGGTTATGCAGACATGAAAACTCACATTTAAAAAAATGTATTATAGGATTCAAAGAACCGTTTAAAAAATGTATAGCACACTTAACAATTCTGACAGAAGAATGAGTGTATGTTTAAAGGTGATATAAACGCTGCACTTCGACGACTGACTTTCTTGAGATCTAACTCACAAAACCTTTGAAAGTGTGCTATTGAAGTCCTACATAAATAACAAATAGTTCACTCACGAATAACCAGCATGTCAGGCTGGACGTGCACACGTTACCTCAGGAATCCCAGAGCCACAGGCATAAGGGGCGAAGGCCCTGACCAACGACACGGCCAGGAAGGCAAAGAGCAGGGCCCAGGACACGTACATCAGGTAGTTCACAATGTAGGCAAAGGGCCCCTGCAGGACACAGAAGGAATTACAGGCGTCGGCAATGCAAAATTTAGGTGCCCCTATGGGCGGTCTATTGAATAGAACATTTGAATCTGACTAACAACACATTATTATTAATATATCGTTCTAAGAAAATACCATAGCTACTTTTAACCCCTCTAGTGGACAGAATTCATTGTGCTATTCTCCAAAAGCCCACATTCGAGGCTGCAGATAGTTTGTGTGGACCCTTCACAACAGTCCAGGCCATATCTTTGAGCGAGTAAAACATTTTTCTCATGCTTAGGGTCATTTTTTTTTTTTTTAATG
Source organism: Hiodon tergisus (assembly GCA_025775045.1). Classification (NCBI taxonomy): domain Eukaryota; kingdom Metazoa; phylum Chordata; class Actinopteri; order Hiodontiformes; family Hiodontidae; genus Hiodon; species Hiodon tergisus. Next base: position 18,493 of record JAOVYW010039623.1, on the reverse strand, counting down.
TAAAATGATAAAAAAAATATTATCATAGGACACATTATCTGGGAAAATGCACTTGTTTGCATGGGTTACATTTGTTTGGAAATGGGCCAAAGTAAATGCAGGACCCCGTGTTCTGTCAACACGCCACAGCAGCCCCACAGTTCCACTAAACAAAACCAGACAAACGCAGTGGCTGTTATTGAGAAGGAGTCTCACGGGCTGAGGGCTGGCTCCAGCAAATAACAGGAAAAACCACAGATATGCGCTATTGTTATTTTGCCACCAGCACGGTCGTGCCCACACGACATTTGGGTCAGACCGAAACATGGTGTAAACACTGTCAAACAGGACAGGGGGGGGGAAACAGGGTCCCTGTCAGCATCAGTGTGACCTCTATACCTGGTCCCCGTGGGGGTTGTACAATACGGCACCATACGAAACAGTATGAGGATCACGTCGGATAAGGGGAAGTGAATTACTACTCATCGATGCTGGACGGAGAAGGCGTCCCACACGCCGTACCTCAGCTTGACCGATGATGAGCTCCGCCCAGGTCTTCCACTGGGGGCACTTGTCCCGCTCCACGAAAGTGGTCTCGTTGGAGGTCCAGCAGCAGTGCTCGTGGTTGAACCAGAACCCAGACAGACACATCCCGTCCTTCAGGTCTGTCATCCAGTGGGCCGAGATGTCAATCCCGCCAGCCAGGGCGCCTGAGGGACGGGTCCACAGTCAACGTTTCCAAAATCTCACCAGGAGAGTGCTGAATTATTCTTTCTAGAACTTGCTCCAGTTACTGGAGTGGTGAAGCCATCTGCCTGACAACCAGAGATCTGCCGGTTCCAATCAAATCCCCACACTAATGTTGTACCTTTGAGCATAGACTTCAATCTGAAACTGCTTCAGAAAACATTCAACCGTTAAATAAATGTAAAATTCATTCTGGATAGTGTCTGCTAAGCAACTTAATAATAATAGTCATAATATAAATGGGCTCCAAAATTATGTCTAGCTTCACCGGACCATTGAATCTATAGTTGAAATGGTAAGGTCCTGCCCTGAATATCAGTAAGCAACAGTGCAAGTACCCAGGGCACTGACCTGACATTAGTCCAATGAGAAGCATGAGTAACCAGCCTGAAAACGCATCATTGACGCTCTTTACCAGGGCCCACGTTGACTCCTTGCTTTTACTGGCAATCTGCAGGCAAGAAGACAACACACTAAGGGTCAGAACAGACTTAGAAAAGTTACGGTCACTGCCGTTTATCACATCTAGGGCAACATTCAGAACCCCAGTGTCAACGTTGCCAAATCCTAGGCTAAGCTGGTCACGTAACGTATGAGAATTGGACTGGCAGAAACATTTACAGACGGACTGGAATTCTACTGCATTCCTAGCGGGCAGAGGATGGCGTTACGCTAATCGAATCGGTGACCTAAAGGTTGCGAATGCAGATAGATGTGAAACTACTCAATCGCCAGCTATTTCTTTTTTTTTTTAGGCAGTTTTTTTTTTTTTTTTTTACAGATGCACACTTTACCCATAAATCTACTGAAATTTGAGAAGCACGGCTTTGAGGTTGCTCAAACGGCGTCTTAAGGGTGCGTCAGAGGAGCTGTTCCCGACAATAACGTTGCTTATTCTTTGCAGTCACCTCTCTGTGGCGGTCCCGGTCCTTGGACTTCTCCCGGACCCAGTCTATGGTGTTGAAGTCCTCGTAGGTGCCGACCCCTGGGACCGGCTCGTCTAGGAGGTCCATCAGTTTGGGGGCTCCGTTCATGCCTTCCGTCCCACCACCATAGGCACCATAGCCTGGGGAAGAGCAGAAGAGGAAAAATTAGGCCATAAATACCTTGAGAAACTCATCTTCTCTGGCCTAACACTGGTTTACGGATGACGACCAAGAGTAATAAGAAAACCATATCAAGGGTCACGCAACACTCAGATTACCGCCCCCCACCAAAAAACAAAACAATTATAGATTGGCTTAGAAAGGGTTACCCACGTGATGCAAGATTGATCAAAGGGTATGGCTGAGAATTCCCATCAAGATACGGTTCCCAAAGACTGAGCTGGTCATTCAGTAATTACCCCCGTAATACAATTACAGGGGCACGTGACTGTCCGACTTGTTACTTATTAACCGCAAGCGGAAACGGCACAGAGTTCCCAAGAGAAGACTTTGCCCTCGTTGCAAAACACAACAAGCTTAATTCAGCACAATTTACCACATATAAAACACAATCCAGGGCTCAGTGATGCCAATTAACAACTCACTAAAGTGAAGTGCCATTCAAGCAGGCAGACAGGACCTCAAAGCAGTTATGTAATTCAAACTATAAATCATAAATGGTACAAGTGTTTTCTTCAAATTAAGCCCTCGACCAAGTCTGTAGGACTTATTTTTATATTAGTGGTGGAGGAAGAGAGATCTTCATGGTTAATGTCACAATAGTACATGAATATTTATTTTCCAATCATCAAGGAAAAAGAAAGTACACCCAAAATCATTTTGTTTCTTTTTAATAATTTCTGGGCTATATTTAACAGTGACACAAATAAACATGGAGGGGACTGTAGGTCTGGCTGGTCAGGCTGGAGAAAAGCATGGCTCTTCTGCCAATGAACATGCTTCCTTGAACCAATCCGTCAAAACCCCACAACATAAAAAGCCTTTATTCATGGTTCCACTTTCAGCACTTGTTTCCGCAAACCACCTGAGCCTGACAGTACTACAAGACGATCCCGTAGAGAGTACTGGACGTCCTTATAGCCGTATAGCCCAATATTCACAAATATCGAGCGCGGCCCAGGTTCCAAAGCTTAACAACGACTGATCACCCTAGCGCACTGCAGTTAAAATCCCCATCGGCCATGAAGTTTGATGACGGTTTGAATTTTACATGTAAAGCAACATGGGCAATTCTGGGAGAAACAAAAAAGTGGCCCGAGGGGATTTCTCAACCACCAGGTTATGAGCCTCGCAGGAGGCTTCCTTTTTCGGTCTCAACTTATCTTACACATCTTACGCAGCAAGAGCCTGAAGTACTTGGAGAAATCGTTAGGGCAAGTTACAGCTAGCACGGAACAGTATTGTGAACACACGTTACTTTCTACACCCTTGCCCATAAACGTGCTCTGTGATACAATAAAATGTTCTAGATTTATATACTTTTTTTTTTTTAAATGGGTTATACCGTATGAGCAAGAATGTGCACTGAATAACCCACTAAACTTGGTTAGGTCCTGGTACTTCCATTTTACGCCTATCACAACTGATTTCTCCCACAATGACCTTTCTTCCCAATCTGTCTGCACTCCCTATAAGCATGCTTGTGTGTGTCTTTGAGCGTGTCTCCAAACTGGCTAGGAGCGCTCTAATGCAGTAAAGCCAATCGTATGACTAGAGCCTGACCCTCCAGTCTTTACACTCCCACTTCTTAGAACTGTGGTCTCCGAGGACTTTACTACAGGGAGGAAATTACTACAGCCCTAAGGATCACCTTGGCTTATTGTGCAAAACACATGATGCAAGGAAATAGTCCGTGCAGTTTTCAGTCTTAGGAATAATGTTAATTGGAATCAACAAGGATGGTCTCTAATTGCTTTAACTTTTAAGTTCTAATCAAAAGGTCATATTTGCATATTCACTTCTGCTTAAATATTAAAAATTAATCCAATGCAGAAGAAGGCATTTTCAATGTTAGCCTTCAGTCAGTCTCTACTCGCATGACCTTTTGTGCTTCACTGCGATCCCATACTCCCCTGACGGGGTAGTGAGATGATTGGGGGAATATACTTCTCACCTTACTGTCTAGACACCACAACTTGGAATGCAATTACAACACCTTGCTCAGCATAACAGGGAGGAGAAGGACTTTCGCCCACGACTGCTGCTTCTGCTGTTGGCCATTACCATACATTCAGGACGGAAAGACCAGACACGGATCCTACAGGGAAACCGAATACATTCCAGTTCCTCCACTTCCCACAGCCCACCCACGGCCGCCAGACTCCCCTCCTCTGCCGCGGCAGGGTTCCCACACACACACGGCCAGCCAGTCCCAACTCGGAAGTGCCTGCCCTTCCACCCCACCGAGGATTTTGGCAGAGTGCGACCCCATCCAAACAAACATACCAAAGCAAGAGAAACTGCGCACTCGGTACATGCGTTGGCCAACTGTAGAGATCAGCCAAGAGCTTTTTCCTTCACAACTGTTGTCCCTCCCTCCATCTGCCCTTCTTTTGTTTCTCCATTACCACATCATCATCAGCTGTTGCCTTGGCAGACGGCCCGGCTCCCAGAAGGACAACGAAGTGGAGAAATACAAAGAAAACCAGTTCTTATGAATCAGCTACACTTGGGCTTTACTTCCTTCATCTCTGAAACTGGTAAACCAGATGACTTCTCCATCACACATTTCTGCATTTCACACCAGCCAAAACCTGTTTAACCCTATATTTATATACCGTTTAGCCTGTTTAGCCTGGCTCTTCTATGCATCTCTACGGATCTGATTATCTTGGCTCTTCTACATAGCCCAACGGATCCGATTATCTTGGCTCTTCAACGCATCCCTACGGATCTGATTATCTTGGCTTTTCAATGCATCCCTACGGATCTGATTAGCTTGGCTCTTCTACATATCTCTACAGATCTGATTAGGCTGGCTCATTAATGTATCTCCACGGATCCGATTAACTTGGCTCTTCCCATGTTTTCCCACAGTAAACAATTACAGACATCGACAGCCAACGACAAAAACTACACTGCTTTTAATTTCCATATTCTGAATTTCTATTTTTGTTGCCCAAAAATTAATAAATATTTAATATGAATAAATTCTATTAAAACATTTACATCATGCCAGAATCAGTTAGTTAACCAGTTACATGTGGACGACGACCTTGCCGGTTAAGCATGGACGAGGACACTGTGGGTAACACGTGAACGAGGACCTTGCCAGTTACATGTTACTGACATGTTGTTATAGCTCCGTCTGGGCATAAGCCCAGGGGAAAAACATGCACTTAGGAAGGCTGAACTAAAAAGGACAGATGAGGCCACTGGGATACAGAGGGCAGGAATGTCTTAGTCCAATGGTCAGTCACATCATTCTTTCGACAGGTTCGACTCATGACTGACAGTTGATAATCCACCTGCAAAATGTCCGTCGTAAGTGGCGTGGCATTATGAATGGATCTTTTTCCATTCACAAAATCTGTCCTTTGTTCAATACGGAGATTTGATGCAGAAATCTCGCTATATTTTCGACATCTCTCAGTCTATAAATTTTGTCCATATCAACGTTCATCCAGATCCCTTCTGTTGCGATTACACCCCTGCTGTTCCAATGATTCAGACACTCCCTCCCTCTACCTCTAATCCTCAGTGTGGTGCAGGAAGGCTCTGCAGTGGAAGGTCTATGACATCATGCTCTTTGGAACAGAGCCACCATACATTGCATGCAGGACCACCTCCCGGAGCATGCCACCCCACCCCCCAAAGGCCCATACTTAATTTATCCTAGTATATTGCTCTTTCATCATTATTACAGGTTCTTAAAAACACTGAATTACTTGTTACAATAAAAAAATCTGTTTTCATTTATGTTAAATACTAATAATGTAATTTACTGTGATTTTTCACACATAAAAATATATAGCATTATCCTAATCAAAATATTCTCAACGGTGCAAGAAATTTTACAAAAAAACTTCTCAGAGATTTTGAAATCAGATTCCCTGTAGGAGCAGCTGGAAATGAACAGCATGGATGGCTGAGTGCAGTCATCCAGAATGCGCCAGCCAAGTAGCCTCTCACCACAGACTTCTTTACCTACCCTCCACTGTCAGATCAGGTCTGAAAACCCTGGCACCTGCTACCTGAGCAGCTGTATCACCACCGGACCGCCAGTCACTCAGCCTGATGATTCCCCGAGAACCGTACGGACGACATGTCAGACCGCATCGGATCCCCTGCTGCCTGTGTTTTCGCTGCACTCCCGGAGACACGAACTGTACTTGGCACCAACTAATTAAATCCCATTTAAAGTCCCCTCAGTCACAGTGGCTCATAATACCGGGCTCGAGCTCTGTATATCTAACATGCCAGTCATGTACGTGTGGCAGCCACAGAATCTCCTCTGTGCGAAAGGAAGCACCAGGAGAAGGAAGTATCAAAAGGAAGCATCGGTGCAGTTACCGGGGAGGGTCTAGCACTGAACAGGACTTCTCTGGATGTCACACCTCCCAACAACCTGAAGGCTCCTGGACCTGAATACTGATCTGAGTTACATGGAGGAGAGCATACACCACAGCTGCAAGTAGTAAGAAAATATGAAAATTCACTCATGGGCTCATCTCTCTTCTCCACCGCTCCCTCCCTCCCTCCATGCTATCAACAACACCCTCACCCTAAATTTCCATTTGAAACAATATAGCATTTACATAGAAAAATGTCTTTTACTACCATCACGTGAACACCACAGTTTTTCCTCTTAGTCCAATATTAGCACCCTGGGGATAAAAATTAAACAGTATAGAGGCAATTGCACACAATCACCTTCCCCCTTAAAGTGTGTGGCAGCTGATGGTTTAGTAGTTAAGGTGTCAGGCTTGTAAGGTGAAAGGCCAACTAATAGTTTCATTAAATGGGCTTTTCCATTACATTAGAGAGCCAAATAAATGTTATTTGGCATGACAAACCTTCCTAAAATGCTGCAAATACAGGGTTGTAAGAGAAAACCTTATCGAGCCATCTTTTCCCCCAAACCCTTCCTGCTTTGATTGAAGGCACCACAATGCTATACTTTCATAGTATACTCATAGTCCTAACATGGCTGCATGTTTCCAATAGACTATTCAAATTCAAAATGCAATGAGTGCAGTTTTAAACTATAAAACACCAAACCTTAGACCATAAACCAGTAGTCACACCGTTTTGCTTCCAAGTGTTCACAGGTTTAACCTTGATCATGCACTGGGTCAAAGGGTTAGTTTAGTTCATTGTTGACAGTAAAAAAAAAAAGGTTTGTAAAATGCTCATACATTCATATGGGTCAACAGATAAGACAAACTGGTTTGGGGACTGGCATAGAGGACCTCTGCAGTGTAATCAATGAGCGCAAAACCTGGAACCCAATAATCTGGACGGGTTACCTCCAATAGTTTATAACAGGGGCACTCGTGTCAAAGTGCTGGGTGAGATCAAGTCTAATCCAAATAACGAGTTCAATAAAACAATAAACCAACCAAAACCTGCACAAACTGCGAGGACCATGGTTGAGTACCCCAGGTTTACGAAACCTCTCAAATTAAATACTATGAATGCCACATTTTCAGCAAACTCTGCCAGTCTGTGGGAATGTTGCGCTAGAGACCCCCAAAATATCCACAAGAAGTTTGACTCGGAGAGAAATTGCGTTGTTTTGGTAGATTATGGCCTAACAGCCCATTATAGGTCACTCCTGTAACGTCAGAAAAGACAGCTGGTTTCAGTTTAAATTCAACCCCATTTTCTGACAAAAACCAAAACATCACAACATATCTATACTAAACAGTCTCAGTATTGATGATGGTGCCCCAGTCATTTTTCAAAATTAACTTGAAACACAATGACTTTCTCTAATTAGTTCCAGAAAAAACTAGCCTTCTAATCAGTGTCCACCTAAAGGACCCTGACGCTCCTTCGTGGCCTCTCTCATACCTGAGCCATATTCACGATCCAGGGGTGGCACGTCATCTGTGCTGGAGAAGTCCAGTGTGGCACCTGCAATCTCAACCATGTCTTCATCACTGGTGCCACTCTGCAGGCTGTTGAAACTCTCACTGCAGTACCCAGGGTTTTCCATCCCGACTCCCGAATACTAAGAGAGAAAAAATTGAACACAAATAAGCATATTCTGGTTCCTTTAAGAAATGCAGTAGATATCAAAGCGTATAACTTTCCACACAGAAACACCAACTAAGAGACCTGTGACAGACAAGAATTTTGGCAAATCTGAAACAACACTGTTACCGCTACCAGTGTCAAAAACTAATAAGCAATGACAAAAGGACAGGCTCATAACGATTTATTTTCATAAATACTGTCAAAATCTGGTTAACACTGCGCTAAATACACAATATTTTAGATAGATTCTGAGCTAACAGAATGAATGAATTAAATTAAGTGATTTGCCACTTAACAGTTAAACGTCGTTAACGTAAAAGATCGTAGCTCGCCGGCTGACAACATGGACGTCTGGCAATCTTCGATACTTCGAGAGAGAAGTCAACGTGACCTTATTCCTAATCGGTCCACATTTGTTCGATCCATTTATGTTATCAGCGCAAAGACGTGTGAGAGAATGACACCCACTCGTATATAACAACAAATTGCACACTCATCTTCTCTATGACCTCAAACGAATACCCAATGTTTATTTTGTAATCGGCTCGTTCTGAGCAAAACCATAACAAAACTGTTTGACTTGAAAGGTGATTTCTAGGAGTACTGTTTATATACAGGCTGTCATTTGGTTCACGACATACACCTTGTGACATTAATTACTTGCTACATTGCTACAGGAAATGACTGACGCCAGTTGGATTCTTTCTTGCTCAAATAAAAACGAATTAAACGGACAAATTCTATCTGGGAAAGCTTTTTACCGGTTTTTTTATTTTAAAATGACCAGTGTGATACTGTGAACCATGTTAACTTGAGTTTATTGTACCCAGCAACAGTAAAATGGAACCGTCACAATTAGACAAACAACTAATATTAAAATCTGCCAGAGAGGCACTATTTTCGGTAGTTAAGTGTTGACTGGGTTGTTAAATCAGCTCTGTATTAATATCATTAGACTCGGGAAAACCAAGAGGCACCTTGCTAGCTAATAATGTTTAAGCACAAAGCTGACTCGTCCTCACATTAAGTAGCTAACTAAAATCAACAGAAAGCACTATTAAGTAGCTATGAAAAAGGAACTACTTACCTGTCCGGCCAGTGAAGTAATAACAAGCTGTTCCGTAAATGACGAATAAATACTTAGCTAGCTAGCTAACTAGCTATCTATCTATCTATCTGTCTGAACTTGTGACACGACGTCAAGCCAAATTTCCAGAACAGCCACATTAAATGTTCCCTGATGATAAAGCCTGTAGACTAGTACTACCTATTAAGTCATTTTGCTTTATATCTCATGTATATCAGACCGGATGATACGTTGGTTATACAGAACTACATCTAAGTTCGGTGAAAAATAAACGACTATCCATAGCTAACTATCTAAACCAAATTCGGGTTGCATATGAACCTTCCACTCGGGCTCATATCTCGGCAGCGAAATGCGATTATTTGCCTAGGACACAAAGTCGATCCTAGATTTGGTAGATTGTATTTAGTAAACTGACTTGCGCTAATCTTGTTTTCTGCGATCCATTAATTGGGAGACAGATAAAATGACCTAAATACTGCAGTATGTGAAAATTAATATTAAACTTTCTGAGTTCTTTAGTGTGATTTCTATATTAATCAGTTGAACAGAATATGATCTTAATACATCGAATTTGAAAATGCTTCTAAATGGGCCTACTCTGTAAATGTTAAATGTTGACATATAGTAGACGATACTGTTGCTTTTCCTTAAGTAGATTTTCTGTATACTTTTTTTAGTCAATTACCCAGACATAAAGTAATTTCATACTTTCTGTAAGCAATCTAATCATAATAAAAATATACAGTGAAATACAGTTTTCATAACATCTATGATGATTTCATTGTATTGTTGAGGCTTTTGGGATGTGAAATACACCTGCGGCTTTTCAACGTCTGATTAAATAGATAAGAGTTCGACTTGGAGGCGTGCATGTGGTGTAATTCCACCAGTGAATCGACATTACTTTAGACAAAGAGACTTTGGCCCTCCCTGTGACTTAGTTTATTTCAAAAATATAAGTTCGAAGTGTCCCAAGTATTAGCTATAGTTTTTTTGGTAATTATTAAACAAGATATTTTAATACGTTTGTTTATTTACACCTTATACTGTTTTCATGTGTGTCTATCCCAGAATTGATCAGTTAGGCATTGTAGTTTATTTAGTTTTTCTTTTTCCTGCACAGAACTGAACGACATTTTCATGACCAAATCTATGTTGAACAGCACAATATAATCGGCACTCTTCCGGGGGGCAGAACTGATTGAAATGGCCAAGAAACGGGTGCCGGGTTTCAAAATGAATGACGGCCCAGAATCGACCCAAGTACATCATGCCGTTTCCGTCTGCCGGAATTCAGCAGATGTCTCACCCGAATCCCACCGGAAGCGGGCCGAAGCAAATTTTTCTGAATTACCGGATTTAGAAATTTTTATATTACTACTATACATTTTACACATACTAAATATATCCATCCACAAAGGTTTATCATGCTGATCAATTGCCTTACATAAAGTATACAAATACTACTTAAATAAAAGACTCCGAAATAGTAAATGTAAATATTCATTTTATTTTCTGATCACAAAAACAATGAGAAGTGGTTTTTTTTGGACAATTTAAGATAGATATTCAGTGCTAGATATCACTCCCCCAAGGTCTGGTCACTTCTCACTCGCTCTCTCCTTTCTCTATCAGGGTCTAGATGCATCCATCGTTTTATGTACTTTTCTATATCCACATCAGGAACTTCAGACCGGCTTCGACGCACAGCATCTTTGTAAATATCAGAAAGAGAAAATAGAAGAAATGAGATAAGATTGCTGTTGAGTGAACTAGCTAAACACAATCACAGAAACAGCTAGGCTAACGTTAACATTTACGTATGTCCTGATCATTTTACGTGACCAATTAAAAAAATATTGAATAATTAGCTAGGTAGATTTTTTTTGTTTCCATCTTTACAAAAGGTGTGACCTACCGTTTTGATGGTCAAGAGTTTGTCACAGCTGGAATAGAGCAGAGCGATCCTCCCGGAACTTTTTATGACCGCCAAACTATTTAAAGCTGACTTCACGTCACGTTGACGCTAGTAGACAGTTTGAATTAGCTGGTCGAGCGCAGTGGTGGTCCCAGCTGTGGATACTACTAGTTGAAATCATACATTTGTTTTTCTTCCATACCAGATCTATTTAAACTGTCATTTTATGGAAAAACTAATAATGAAATGTTAATTATAAATCAGCCTGTGGAATCATCTGCCAATGAGTAACCACAATCGGCCCGAGCCCCAAGTAATACGTTTGGGTCAGATAACGCACACCGGTATTGGCCCGAGCTCAATCCCTGCATCCTAGCCATAAGTAATACTGCCGACGGTGAAGCAGACTCGGGCCACGTCACGTCGACCGAGTCTGACGCTCAGTGCCCCGATTCTCAGACGGAATCGGCACAGACCCACTGTGCTACCTGGGATAGTAAGGATTACTTGCAACTGTCAACTCCTCAACAAGACACATTATCTTTCATACAATGAAAAACATACCCAAAAAGCTGATAATCCGCATTCATAAATTTAGAGAAAATAGTTTTGGTATTAATATCTATCATCAAATCAACGTGGAAATGAAAAATCTGCCATATAATAATGATAATGCCTGGACGGTAAAGGTGCTCGCTCTACCGCGAGTTGGAGTTTTCCGGTTCGAATTCAGCTCGTATCATTAGCCGATTGGAAGATCAGTGCACAATTAACATAGTGCCACTCGGGCTGGGGTGGGTTAAGTTAGAATGGTTTCTTTCTGCTCTTTGCCAACTAGCGTCACCCACCGGCTTAGAGGACGCCTGCAGGTGTAGTCGAAAAGGAGATGCCTCCCCTCTAATCGGTGCTTAACCTGAACTAGCCTACAGTGTGGCAAAAATGTGGACACCTCGAAGACGTACTTCCTCACCGTCCCTGCGTCTGGAGGTGGGGGTTTAAGCAGCGAGCGGAGATGCATTAACACAATTGACGAATCCAAATCCGGTGGGGTATAAAATATATGAAAATGTCCTTTATTGTTATTTGTGTCTATGCAAGAGATACAAAATGTACTTTAAATGTAAAGGAACAGTAGAAAGACTCTTTAATGAAATATGGTAAATCACAAAATTTCTTCACTACACCATAAGCAAGGTTGAAATGGGCATCTACACTAAATATTCAGCAAGTTCCTGGCATATGGCTACTGTTTGACTGAATGTTAGAATGGGCAAAAAGAGCGACCTTAAGCAACTGAGCGTTTTCCAGTATCTCAGAAACAGGGCTCCTGGGCTTTTCACTCATGACAGTGTCAAGGGTTTACTGAAAGTGCCGTGACAAAAAAATCCAGTCAGTGGCAGACCTGTGGGTAAAAACAGCTCAGTGACAAGAGAGGTCGAAGGAGAAGGGGAGGAATCGTGCAAACTAACAGCCAGGCCACAAATAACCGCAGAGTGGTGTGCAGAACCGCACAACTTGTCCGTCCTTGCCGTGGATGGGTTATCGCAGCAGATGAGCACACCGGGTTCCACTCCTATCAGCTAAAAACAAGAATAAGTGGCTCCAGGTGGCACAAAATCACTAAAATTGCACTCATCCTGCTTGGTGTCAACTGTGAAGGCTAGTTGAGGTGGTGTAATGGTGTGGGATGTTTTCCTTGCACATGTCAGGTCCCTTTAATTTAATGAAGCAATGTTTGAACGTCACAGCGAATCGGAGCATTGTTTATGATCAGGTGCATCCCTTCATGGCTAAATTTCCCTTCATTTACCCTGAGTCACAAGGATACTTCTTGCAGGGTAATGCGGCATTTAACGAAGCACGTATTGTCTCAGAATGGTTCCTGGAACATGACAGCAAGTTTACTTGAGAGGCCTGCGCAGTCCCCAGATGTTAACCCAATAGAGAACCTTTGTGATGAGATGGAATGGGCTGTTCGCAACATGAATGTACTGCTGTCCAGTCTTTTAGCAACTGCGTCAGCATTGGGCCAACATCCCTGTGGTACGTTTTTGACACTTTGTAGAATTCATGCACCGAAGAATTCAGGCTGATCTGGAGAAAAAAGCGATTCCAACCAAGTACTAAATTGGCGTACCTAATAAACTGGCCATTCCGTGTATATGAACATATTATTCAATGTATGCGTCCATAACAAACATAGCATAAAACACAGATACATATACAAACAACATAGGACTAAATCATAACCAAAAAAAAACTACTTAATCGCTTAATTACATTAGGATTTATACACAAGTCATTACATCATACTTTAACACTATTCACAACGTTAAAGAAATTAAATCTATCCAGTAATGGTTTTCTTCTCATGTATATTTTTGGTAAAAATAAGCCTACAGGACATTTAATAATCAAAAAGCAGCTTGGATATTCTCTTTTAAGGCATACATGGTTTACAACATTTTTAAAAGGATTTTAAAGTAGAACACAACATTTTTTTAAACTGCATTTTCCGATACACAAACAGGACACATGCTTGCTGTTCTGCAGAAATGCTGACAGTTTTCTATCAGAAAGGGATCTACAGTTTGTCTTGTATTCCCCGAAACTTACAAGACAATGGCTGTATATGGCTGACAAGCTAGGCAAACTTTTTTTCATCCGAAGGACATAATGACTTATGAATAGGTAGAGTATCCATCATTCGGGATTAACAACGTGTGTAATAAACAATGAACACCATTCGTCACCACACTGCAGCACTCTTATGAAACGGAAATAAGAACAATGCACTAGTTTGGACAACGCTTGGTTTCTTCACGCAGTGGGTCCTGCGAGGCACCATTGTGCATACACTGGCCAGGTTCTGTACGCCAGCATGCATTTCTCCTTTTCTGGAGGATCGCTCCATCTTAAGCACTAGTGAGGATGGACTTCCCTTTCTTGTCAGGAATGCGCATAATTATCAGCTCGAGAATAAACACTTAAATCTGTGTTGTTATTTTGTTTTTGTAGCATTGCAACAGTTTTGTTACTCGATTCACAAGAGCCAGTCATTCACCTAATTAAGTCTGTTTGATCGCATCTACCTCTGTGAGTGGTTTGTGTTTCTGAGTGTCCCTGGCCCTGTGATGGACAGGCTTCACGTTCTTGCTGTTCCCTGCCTTGCTCCCTATGCTGGCTGGGTTAGGCTCCGACACCCCGGGACCCAAGCGGTTTCCGAAATTGGATGGATGGGGGGATTACATCTAAATTTTAAAGACAGAAATCCCACTTCTTTGGTAAATGTTTGTTGAACTATAGAATTCTCTGGGATAAACTGCACTGTTCTGAAAGTTAAGCCTTAAATGGGCCCTACCAGGTTCGGGTAAAAGGAATTCAGTTTTATAATGCATATCTCCATGATACATATTTTTCTAAACATATTCAGTCAAGTCTCTTAGTGCATTTAACATAAAAACTAAAATACACTGCATTGCAATGTATATCTCATAATTTAAAAAGCACCATAAAATTACTAAAATACATTGCATTGCAATGTATATTTCATAATTTAAAAAGCACCATAGACTATATCTTAGATAGTTCTACCAAATAGGACAAGAAAATGACTTGAAGAAAAAAGATTTTGGTCATTTAGGTCTGCAGAAGTGTCTATGGCCCAAAAAGGTGAAATTTACAGTAACTGTAAGGAAGCTAGTTAAAATGGGCGAGACCTGTAACAAGTTTTTTTCTTTGTCTTTTTTCTTTCCAGGACTGCCCACACAAATAAATAAATAAATAAACAAACAATTACGCACTCGTAAACGCAGTTACACGTACAAAAAAACAAAAAAAACACAAGTAGTGTGTCATTTTGAGATTACCGCTACCTTTCGAGGTCTATGCGCACAGACACAAATGCATTTTTTCATTAAGACACTGTAGTCAACAGAGAGAACGGGAACTCCCTGAAAGCACACAATCCCATACAGCCTCCATTTGTGCCCTCAGTATTGCAACTCTCAAAACGACGGCACATAGGAACCCGTGCTACAACCACAAAGCATGCATTCCACCACTGTATGCAACACAGTGGTGTTAGCGTTAGCCAAAGGCCTGACCCACAGCCTCCCCGACGCCCAGCCCCAGGCTCTCCTTCAGCCCACGCAGCTGCTCCTCGCCCAGGCGGATTTTGTCCTCCAGCTGCCTCTGCTCCACCAGCAGGGATGCCTTCATCTTGACGTAGTGGGCGTAGTCGGCGAGCTGCTCGGGGGTGAGGCAGCGGCCCAGTGCCTGGCGCACGGCCTGTTCCCGCCTGTCCACATGCTCCTTGAGCTCCTGCGCCTCGCCCAGCTGAGCCTGGAGCTGCTGCTTCTTCTCCAGCAGGGGGAGCTGCAGAGGGGGAAGGCACAGAGTAAGTCCTCCACCACACAAAAGAGCACAATATTTAACAGGAAAATGCAAAGGCCGGAATAGGGGAGAAAGAAGAGAATATGAGAGAATAAAGGGATATTTAAAAAGAAAATGATTAAACTACGACAGGAATTATCACAAGATAAAAGTTAAAAACATACATTAAAGTACTATCTCTGAAGAAAGAGTATTAGTCATTCTTTTAACATAAAAAAAAAACTAGATACAGACAAACAGCCCTAAAGGAGAAAGGGAAGATGTTCCTCTCCGCTCACCCATTCATGGTGGCTGATGTCTGGGCTCAGGCCTTCCAGGGCGCTCTCCACGCGCAGAAGGCGTCCGGACAGAGAGAGGAGCAGGCTGACCACTTTGTCCAGGTCCCCGACAAACATATGGAACTTGTCCACTTCAGCAGGCTTACAGAATGCCAGGACCAGGGCCTCCACCTCCTGGCCCAGCTGGGCATTGGCCTGGACATCCTCCTGCAGCCCCCGCTGGGCCTCCCGCAGCACGGCCAGCTTCCTCTGCAGGCTGTCCACCAGCGTCTGAAACCAGGAGAGCCGGTGAAGACAGGAGGGGGGTACGAGTCCTAGTTGTCAGTTTTCAGAGCACTGATGCCATTAAAAATAAACAGCAACCAGGGTTCTTTACACATAACGTTTCTTAACACTACTTGGAACATCTCTTCCAGGAAAACTGATTTTATGCGCTACGTAAAGGCATTTGATATGAAGCTCCACTGGCAACACCTATCAGGTGTGACATTACCTTCTTGTAGGAGAGCTTGTCATTTTCTTCATGCAACCCAGAGTGCTGTTTCATCTTGTTAAGAAGTTGGGCCTTCGCCGTGGACGTGTTGTAGTATGATGAACAGTTAGAGCCTGGGCCTTCAGTATTGGAGGCGCCCTGTCTAGCTCTCCTGCAATGGGGAAAGAGAGAGAGCCGGGGATCAAATGAGGCTCATTGCTCTCTAGGGAAAATATCAACAGCTTGATTCTTGTGAAAGTAATGAACACCCTCACCTCTCCAGAGTGTCAACACTGAGCTCCAGAACCCTTCTTCCACCCCTCCATGTGCTTTTGCAGGTCTCTCCTGCATCAATTTGCTGAAACAGCTCCTCCATGAGGCAGCCATTAGCCTCTTCTGCAAGTCGAGCATCTACAGGCGAGGTGGAATGGGGCCTCGGTAGAGCTAGGGTAGGATCCTCCGCTCCCGGGAGTTGATCTATATCCGTCTCTAACATTTTTCCAGACAAGGCAAAACAATGCAACACGTCTTTGGCCAAACCTTCTACTGCTCCTTCCTGCAATTGGTCGACATCTGTCTCAAAAGCCCTGCCTTCCTCCTCACCAACAACTGAATGGTCAGGAGCTGACCCCGGCTCCGGGCCTCTGAAGGACATCTTGTCGTGGAGCTCGTCCTGTTGCCGTTTCTCCTCGTCACTCTTGGAGCTGCCTTCTGTAGCTGACGTTGCAGAAATACGCTGATCAGCATACATGTGGCTGTCCATCCACTGGGTGGCAACCCATCTGACTTCCTGGTCTGCATTTGACGCAGTCTCCGAGACCGACAGCCTGGAACAGGACATGTACAGTGGGCTGATTAGATAAGTCCACTCGCACTGGAAAATGGCAGTCATATCAATACCAAAAATTATTTTAATTAAGTTCTCTTAAATAGGACCCCAGTTGCAGTAATTGGTTAACTGTGAGAAGTGAACTGAGAATAATCAAAAACTCCTTTCTTAGGTGTGGAATAAAAATCTGCAGTTAGGCAATATTTTCAGCTGCCGAAGCTGAAACATTCATTTTGGCAGCATTGGGTTACAGGTAACGCAAGGATCAATGCAAGGGTGCAAGGACTACTCACCGGGGCTCTGGTGGAGTCCGTGTGAAGGATTTGCATGGGGAAGCGGAACCGGACTGGACATGGAAGCCATCCTGGCCCCTCTCAGGCTCCTCCCTCAGGGGTAGGCTGTGAGATCGATGGCGGGTCACGTCAGGAGAAGAGAGGCTTTCGGAGCAGAGCTGCCCATGGGGGGAAGAGAACTTCTGGGGGGACGCCTTCCTGCGGTGGTACAGCTCCCAGTCCGGCAGTGGTGGCCGGGGTGGGGGCAGTGGTCTCTTTATCGCCACTACACCGGCGCTCTCTTCCGGATTCTTCCCAGCAGACTCCTGTGACGGTGCCGCCGGAGTTTGCAATCGCCAGGGGTCCAGGCGGATGTCCTTTTCCGACAGGGCGCGCCCTTGATGTGGATGCCGCGCCTCTGGTTCCGTTACACTGAACACAGAGAGCCTCCCGGCTACGAGAGGGTCGCCCCCCTGACCAGCTCTGACACCATCAGCTTGCTGAGGGTCCTGTCTGCAGAGAAGATACTCCCTGAAAACCGGAAATATGGATAGTTACCTGCTTGTTAAGTCATTTGACATCATTGAAAGTTATTTCTAAATGAATATATAAAATATAAAACAGGCAAATTACAGTGACATTCCAGGAGAAGTATTCCAACATGATCAGCCTCAAAGGATAAGTTGCTTACCTATCCGTCAAACTGAACCGATTAGGTTTGGTCGTTTCCCTCACCCCTGGAAGGGGTACCTACAAAAAAAACAACCCAGTCATGAGAGAAATATTGAGGGCAGCGCTGACTGTGGCAAAACACAATAAAACCAGATTCATGGAAATGGTTAGATCAAACTTGATATAGTGACATGTTTAATGCATGAAAACTTTGACATTTCTACAAATTCCTAAGTAGGACATTTGCAGCCATCAAACGTTCAAAAATTAATATATTCTTCATCCACATCTTTAAATGATCATTTAAATCAATCATTTTATATTCCCACTGGCTAAAACTTTTCTCCTTTCTCTTAGGAAGTCTGCCTCATTGAAATCTACTCATCTGGTCATATTAAATGGTAACTGGATTCCTTGGGCATTACAAAAGGAGTGGCATACAGTTACAACCATGGCCCTGATCCAAAGGCCTTCATCTGGAAGTCACTGAGGCAGCAAAAGTGGACTCGGTAGGATTCAGTGCTTTTTTATTGCTCTGACTTGACACCTAGCACCTGCAATGCGCAGCAGGGGAACTCTTTTACACTGGAAACCTGGAAAAGCCACACAAACAACGGACAAATCTGGACTTTATTACGAAAATTCTTCTATGGTATGTCACGATGTAAAATAGAGCTAATTACTAGGTGTGGT
>JAOVYW010039604.1:12681-26862 GCA_025775045.1 Hiodon tergisus | reverse complement strand
AAAAGATTAACACTCGGTTACACGCTCCATGCTATTGTTTTATCATACACACACACACACACAGACACACACACACAGACACACATACACACACACGCTCACACACACACAGACACACATACACACACACACGCTCACACACACACAGACACACATACACACACACACACATACACACACACACACACACAGACACACATACACACACACACACACACACACACACAAAACCACACACACACACACACAGACACACACACAGACACACACACAAAACCACACACACACAACCACACACAGACACTGTTTCTATAACGTTTTATATATCCATTTAAGTTTCCAAATATCCATATAATCCCTCGCATTTTGCATAATCATCCCATAAACAATCAACTTATGATTGATTTTTTCACACATAAATAATACCGCATACTCACGAGGAGTCAGAATTCCATGTGATAAATCAAATTAATTTGAAGTCCATCAGGCTTGAAAACTTCTAACTAAATCAATAGTGAAATGTATAAAGTGCATTCTCGGGATAATTAGTTAGATACCAGTGGCGCAGCAAAGGGGCAGTGAGGCCTTGAAGGTCAACACAACATATTCTGTGGGAGTTGGGCTGTTGCCCATGGTCACGCTCTGCACCTGCACCCAAGCCTTCACTTCACAATACTTTATGGGTTTGAACAGAATGTGTGAATACAAAGGTCATGTCCTTCTGAAACAGTATATAAGGGGGCAGGGTAACTGCTCAGACTGTCAAACTCCATCTCGATCGATGCGTTATGCTGTATATGATGTGCTGAAGGTTGTCTGCGATATGCTGGCTGCTATATACTGTATTGATGTGGTGTCTCTGACTGCAAATTTTTAAATAAAACTCTGTCTTTGGGCCTGATTTCAGCCACATCTTCCTCCAACAAAAAATCCCAAAAACATACACACACACACACACACACACAGACACACACACACGCAGTCTTACACATGCATGCATTCACACATGCATCTAAACCAGGACACACACGCACACACATTCATATTTGGATGGAAATATTGCCATCTAAAAGAGTGGTTTGTTTTTTTCCATTCCATTTTGCAATATGGAAATTGTAGTAATTTCCATATTCCAATGTTGCCGTTATATATATACACACACACACACACACACACTCACACACAAAATTCAATTGGTTCATTAAATTCACTTCCTTTTTCATTCAATTGTGGCACACTTAAAAAATTAATGGTAAGGATAAAACAAGATATAACCCCCTTGAAGGCACCAGAGATGTTTAATTCACATAGAAGATGTCAATATCTTTGTTTTATGAGACTCATGGAGACCATTTGCCTCAGTAGAAACATGCATTCTAATAAAAACTCCAACAAACACTGAGTTTCCTTTACAAGGAAATACGCCCACTGTACACATCCCCGTCACTGGCCTTTAACGTGCACCAGTCTAAGAAAGACCCATTAAAGCTTCTTATGCCTGGTGGTAGTTGACTTTAGAAAACTTTTACTAATAACAAATTAAATTCAGAACGGATTTAATAGGATTTAAAAAAATATCATTTACAAATCATAAGTTTCCCTGGGCAGTTCAGACGAGAAAATAATTGCAGATCTGTAAGTGCGGATACATTATTATTATTATATTATTACCAGAGTATAGACATGTGAATGTTTGATTACCTTCTTTAAGGTTGTTATGCATGTTTTTTTCATTTTAAGCCCCCTGCTTTGGCCGATAAACTGGCAGAACAGTTTTTGTTTAAGCTTTCATTGGTTTCATATTTGTTCGGGTCTGCATCTCAGACGAACCTTTATGCACATGAATAAAGCAACATTGACAGCTGTTATTTT
The DNA here is from genome assembly GCA_025775045.1 of Hiodon tergisus. Classification (NCBI taxonomy): domain Eukaryota; kingdom Metazoa; phylum Chordata; class Actinopteri; order Hiodontiformes; family Hiodontidae; genus Hiodon; species Hiodon tergisus. Next base: position 24,990 of record JAOVYW010039604.1, on the reverse strand, counting down.
CTTCAACATCTGCCTCAATGTGCCACAACGCAAGCAACACACAACGCACCCTGTATTTCGTCACGTATTCCTTCTGTTTTCATTTCTGTTGCTGCTGATCACACACTGAGAACAATTCAATAGAAATACACCAAGTGGACCAGTATGTCTCATGGCTCTGTTTGAGCTAAAACTGTTTTCCGAGATCCAGAAATAAGACTTCGGCTGTGGCTGTTGAGCCTTAATACCGTCATAATTAAAACAAGGACATTTTAAAAAGAAAAGATGTTGGAGTCTCATTGCTTTCGAATTTAACCTCAGTATTGACTCAACATTGTTTTTCCTCCAACTCTTCCTTCTTCTGCAACATTGGAGTAATAGATTTTAGAACAAAAACCCATCTTTGCTTCAGAAACCACTCAACTTATATTTTCTATCTTTGAACTTTATTCTTCATTTTCAATTGCTTATTATTTGCTTTGGTCCATTTAAATCCATTGGACCAAAAAATGAACAAAATCCATGAAAACAAATGGAGGAACAAGAACAGCACAGTCTAGACAGCTAATTGGCTGTCTCTCTGATCCAGCACAGGTTTTCCAGTCAGGGTGACTCACCTGATGACGTTCCCCCCTCTGGAAAGCTCAGTTCATCCTTTGCAGTCCAGGTGAAGTTCCAGTAGGGCCCGGGGCCACGACCGGACTGAGTCTCACCTGAGCAAAGACATATGGGATGGTCACACACTGACACTGGAACAACATTGACGGATTGCTGTGAAAAAGTAAAGATCTGTTTCCATGGTGCCGGGCTGGTTTTACAAGGAACAATTGATTTGCCACCATGGAGGGAAAAAACACAAAAATATCCCCTGTGGCTCTCAGTTTAATCAGCACCTGTTGCTTTGTCAAAGATGGTGGTGTAAAACGCAGCAAGAAGTTGTTGATTCTGACCCTTCCTGTCTTCTCATTTCCTGCTGGAAAGAAGTACTAATACATGGACAGATAAAACCACAGGGAGATACATTTGAGTCAGCTGATGGAAGCCGGCTCTCAGAAAATTATGCAACTTTGAACATTTAGCCTATAACAAACTGCATGTCTTATGGAGCATAGAAAGAAAGATTTTTGAGAGCCAACACTCTGCAACCACCCTATAGCCAAGCAAGGGGCTTGACCACTGAAAAGGCTCACATGGCACAGCACAACACAACACAACACAACACTACACAACACTACACAACACAACCCAACACAGCACAGCACAATGCAGCACGGCACAGCATGGTGCAACACAACAAAGCACAGCACAGACCAACAAAGCACAACACTGCACAACACAACCCAGCACGGCACAGCACAACACAACACAACACAACCCAACACAGCACAGCACAGACCAGCACAACACAACAAAGCACAGCACAGACCAACACAGCACAGCATGGCACAGCACAACACAACACAACCCAGCACAACCCAGCACAACACAGCACGGCACAGCACAACACTACACAACACAACACTACACAACACAACCCAACACAGCACAGCACAGCACAGCACAGCACAGCACAACACTACACAACAATTTATGTGGGAAATTTAGTGCAGGAGCCAGCCATTTTCCCCAGCACCCCCTATTGCTGTGCCAAACAGCCATTATATCATTTTGACTTCTTCTGTCCCTTGCAACCAATCAAAAACCATGTTATCTCTTAATTTCTGTAACTGAAAAATTACACCTGACTCTGTTGTCCGCAGACATAGACATAGAAGGACATAGATTCAAGGAGAGTCGGAAGGGTCAAGCCCCAACATATTAGATCCTGTCAATAATATTGAATAATTCTGAATATCAATGGAGTGTATTATCACTTAAGGGCTAAGAATCCCCCACACTAGCATATTTCAGATCTGCTGACTGATCTGCTTTACCAATGTTTTACACTCTACTTAAAATGCTCAGTGACTTTCAACGTGGCACTGCCATTGGATGTCACCTTTCCAACAAGTCAGCTAGTCTAATTTCTGCCCTGCTAGAGCTGTAAGGGCTGTCACTGTGAAGTGGAAATGTTGAGGAGAACCAGCAGCTTTACCCTGAAGTGGAAGGTCACACAAGCTCAGAGAAGGGGACCGCCGGGTGCTGAAGCATGGAACGCGTAAAAATCGCCCGTCCTCAGTTGCAACACTCACTGTGTCAGCTGTTTGTCCTAATGGGTTTCCATCACCATGCGCAATGCCAAGCGTTGGCAAGAGTGGTGTGAAGTTCTGTGAAGTGGTGTGGGCTCTAGAGCAGTGGAAACACGTTCTCTGGGGGGGATGAATCACACTTCACCTGTCCAAATGCATAGTGCCAACTGTAAAGTTTGGTGGTGGAGAAATAATGGTCTGGGGCTGTTTTTCATGGTTCAGGCTAGGCCCCTTAGCTCCAGTGAAGGGAAATCTTAGCGCTACAGCATACAAAGACATTCCAGACAATTCTGGGCTTCCATCTTCCATCCATGCTGCCCCTGAGCACAAACCTTACAGAAATGGTTTGTCAAGATTGGAAGTGGCAATCATAACAGGCACAACCACACACATAGTCAATTTCGTAGTCACGAAACCACATAACTCACATGAGTTTTACCAAGGGGAGAACTCCGCACAGACAGTGAATGGAGCCAGGTTTTAAATCAGGATCCTGGCACTGTGAGGCACCAACACTAACTGCACCAACGAGACGGTGTTGCTCTACTCAGCCCCCAATGAAATTGGTTCTTCCTTTTCTTGCCATAGCTGTATGTGGCATGGAGTCTCCGACGCATAGTCAAGAGCCACAATATAAGAGCAAATGAAAAACCTTTAATCATTTCAAACAAGGAACCCAAACGAGATCGATAGCAAACGAGATCGATAGCAAACACAGATCCACTTCCATTAATGCGACACTGAGCGCACTCGACCCTGCTGGGGATCCCTCCTCTCCGATCCTCGGTCTTTAAAAGAAACCGAGAACCGAGACTCTCCTAAAAAAATGCTGCAGGAGAAGTGCTGAATCGAAAAGGTTGTATTTTCTCCCCCTCTCTAAGTAATGCAGCAGACCATTATTATAATGTGCTTGCTATTTTTTACCTTGTTTCTTCATCCCATTTAAGCCAGGGCTCAGCTCTCTGACGGTGAATCAACGTATTATTTATGAGGCAACGCTTAAAAACCCTTTGCTGTGGGCTGTGGGTTGGATCCAGCCAGCCCAGGCTGCTGCCCCAGAAGCCCATGCCACCTCCCCTGTAAGGCTCGCGGCCCCCTGCTTGTTTTATCAGCGAGACCCGACTCCAGCTTTCCTTGACTCTGCAGTCGGCTGCCTGATCACACGGTTGCTCAGCCAGAGCAGCCCCCCCCCGGTGCCTCCTCGTGTTGGAGAGGTGGGGGTTGGGGGAGGGGGCATCTCTCGAGATAGGATTTTGCAGGAATAATGTTTCTTTATTTATATATATATATATATGAATTTGGAATCGTTTGTTTCTTTAAAATGTTTGCCCGATTCGGAATCGCTATCTGTGCTAATCCATCTTGGCTTGTCGCTACAAATACTGTTGCTACACACAGGGAGGGCGGAAAAGTAGTAAGACTGGTCTCCATCTGAGCCAATCGCCTTCGAGCCACTTGTGCTTTTATACTCTGAAGGCTACACCTCACACAAGAGCTCCAGCTCTGATTATGGAGAAGGCACTTGGGTTAGTGATGAACAGTGAGCATCCCTGTCGATTTTTCACAAAAACTTCTGGATCTTCTGGATTCAAACCTGCGAAATCCAGATCATAGGGCTCAGTATCTACTTAGGCGGGCACCTTTACTGGGTGTAGCACAAAAATAAAATAAAAATGTTTGATGGGACGCACCACAAAATCACTGTGTGATTGAGTTCCATTCATGCTGGTTCAATCATCCTGAAAAAAATTTAATTACCCTTAGCGGAGTGGCATCAGAGTGACTACTGGTCCATAAACCATTAAACGGCGTCAGGTAACTCCACAAGGTGTTACCCATTGCAAGCACTGCCAGCAAAGGAAAAAGGGCATTCCAGTCTACCTGTCTCTAACGCAGCTGAATCCTATCTCTTCCATCAGATCGGGCTAGATTGCCTGAGGACATGTTGATCAGAAATTGGCTGCACTGCACTGCACTCACAGAGAACCTCACCCGCCACGAGATAAAGAACGGATAAAGGCCAGAGAGACACCAAAAAACGGAAATGCAGGGGGAGGGAAATCCTTCATAATTCAGCTCTGTTTCTGTCTCCCTGCCCCAGCCCTTAATACTCGTTACCCCCGTCAGTCATCGTTTATTAATTAAGATTTGATGCAGGATACATAGATTACATCCTCATAAATTGATTACCCGTCTGGCTGTGATGGGTCATTAAACGCTCATCAAAGTCAACGCACAAAGCTAGGAGCAAAATTGCATTTGGGTCTACCACAAAGGAGCACATCGATTTCCATCAGTTGAGCCGCGGATCAACCCTTTTCATTCAGGTTGTTTGGTGAATTCACACACGGGCACGCATGCGTTGTGTTGTGTTGTGCAGGTCCTTACTCAGCTGGCTTGCGTAGGAATTTTTGGCCACCATGCTTTTGTTGGACACTTGAATCGTCCCCCAAGGGATCGATCATAAATTCGTCCTGAGAACAGAGAATAAACACTACCCCGCCTATAAGTTACAAGGGTTGTTGATTTCTCCAGAGCATAAATTCATTACATGGAAAATTGTACCTTAACATAATGTAGGAAGTTACCATTGCCAATGACACAGATGTGCACCAGCGTCAAATTACAGGTATTTCAATATTCTACAGATTTGTGTCAGTCAGCTTTGCCTAAAACAGATCTGAAATACGCAATCTTTAGGCCTGCGTAAAAATGAAATGGCTTAGCTTCATTTGGATTGATCCCAGTGGGAACAGCAATTCAGGAGCAGAAGAGGAGAAGATGACACAGAAAAACGACACGTGAAGACTGAAAGTGAATTTGAATATAGAGGGGAGATGATGAATTGGACAATGCGATCAATGTAACGCAAAATGTCAGGTTCGCTCCATAACGACGTCTTCCCTGTTCCTGCACAGGGCCATGACTGACTGTCAGTCTATGTTACCATCCCACATAACAGGTGTAGATTCTGACCTGGATGTCATAGTATTTTATGAATGTGCGTTGGGAACATGTACAAGCGTGCTGGAAAAAACCCTGGACCGAGAACATTGCACTGCTAAATAAATGATCTTTAGCAATAAGTGGATTTTAATGACAGCTGGTAGTAGGTATTCACCGCTAATCTTAGCAATGCCCGAAAGCCCCGTTTTCCCAAATTCCCAACACAAAATTGGCCTTTTCTCCATGTAACGTCAGCATGCCTTCACATACAAGAGTTCATATGGGGAGATGTTTGGGTCGTGTATTTTGCCATACAGCATCCTCCCCGTGAATTAGCAGGGGTGCTTAGGGGTCCGATGGAAAAATACACAGGTAATGTGAAATACACAGGTAATTTGAAATACACAGGAAAACATTAGCGGAATATGAATCAAAACTGGTCAGTGGGATTAGAGCTCATTTCGGGGCAATATTTTTTCCTGCAGTTCTAGCTGGGCATGAAGAATTGAAGACAAACACACAAAGGCACAAGCACTACACATTCCCCCCGTACCTGAACCCAGGTTTTGTCTTGATCAGTAGATCCAGCTCAAGCGCTAGGCTATGCATGACGCTACACAGGCAAACTGTGACACACACCGGGATCGGGAACCATAGCATTATCAACATCCATTAAAAAAAGAGAAAGAAGCACTTATGAGAAAAGCAGAGCTGTGGTTCATAAATGTATAAGCACAGTGGAATGAGAATTTGGACAGGTGCTGCTCTCCAGGGGCTCTGTTCAGTTAAGAGGAATAGGAGGTCCTATTGATCAGAATGGCTAATGAGGCTATGGCTGTTTAATTAAAGGGAAAGGGGATTTAACTAGAATGAAAGCGAACATGGTCATCAATAAATTAATTAATCACAACAGCTGTCACACGCTCAGTTATATTTAATTGGACTCATAATTCAATCTAACAGGAGCGAAAGCTCTAATCAAAAATGAAAAGTGCGACTTCCCGTGTACTTTGTGGTTACGATTTTTATTATCTGTCTGAGAATTACAGCACTCTGCCCCACCGCATACGGTACATATCTCCTATTATATTCAGAGCAAGTCCATTGTTTTAGTCAAGCGGCGTTGTACAACTTTTCCCTTAGTATGTATAGTAATATACTGTTATCTCCAGAGCATTCCAGAAGTCTTGAGACAAATGCGACCTATTTCTGTCGTTGGTGGGTTAGGCCCAGAGTATTCTTTATCGCCCAAAAGCTTTTATTTTAAATTAAACTTAAATAACGATTAGTGTGCCTTTTTACCTGGGGCAGGCTGCTATTTCCTTTGAAAGTCGAGGGTTTTTTACTGTTTCTTAAACCACTCACCATTATGCATGGACGCTTTAAAATGTCGAATCACAGTCCTATTATGAACAGGCTTGATAGAGTCCGTTTTTAAATGAAATAAAATCTGCTATGGCACATGGTCGAGTGACCCGGCCTCAGACAGCTTGCTGGACGGACGGACGGGAAACATGTGGGGCCACACCCACCACCAGGGTCGAATCAAAACACCTTCTCTCAAGCAAAGTCTGTTCTATGGCAGTTTTTGGGTTTGAGTTTATTCTGTTTTATTGGATTTGAAGGTAGAGATGTATGCCTGCACAGAGGTGTTTTGGTTTTATATAGTTTTATTTAAATTAACACTGTTCTGACCCTTTTGACCACGCCTTACCGAGTGTTTGTACAATTGGACCCTGCCCTAATCAAGCCCTGTTAGTGGCCACAGAGGTAATTACAATAAGTGCAATCGTGATGATAGCTGAATATATTATCTGAAATAGCTTTGTCAACTTATTATGTTTACTTTTGACAAAACGTTACCATTATTCTATTTTGGTTACTATGACCTTCACTCAAAAGTGAATCTGAGTCGGATTACAGCTAGATAGCAACTTTTTGTACTTTTATCACTCATCAATTTACCTGTTTATGTTGCCGTTGATCAAATACTGGACACAGAGACAAGTGCTCTACCGGGGAAGACAAGTGCATCTAATGTGCACGTATTATATGCATTCAAAACAAATATGAACAATACCAAATGATCAAAAACCACCCAAATCAACTGCTGTGTCAAAACTGGGTTTAATTGAGCTGTGGCTGAGAACAGGGTGTACCTAGACGCGCACTGTCAGGAATTTCAAATTAAATTTGAATTATAAAACATGCCTGGTTTTGATTAGAAAAGGTAGACTTGTTGTGGGTTTCTAGCACGTGAATGACCATACATTTAAAAAGTATTTATTTTCATCTATGGACCATTGCAATGCACTGCCTGGCTTGACACAGAGGCCAAATGATCTGTTGTCATAGATAGAAGGTTTAAAAAGTAATTAAACAACCCTGACCACTGGCCATGGGAAACTAGAGAGGCCATGAGATACAAATCACAGAAAGAGTCTGTGGCACGCCTGGGCGTGCTCGGTCCGGGGGTTGTCTTTTACGCCTTTTATCTGGCATGGCCGCACTTAAACGCTTAAAACAAAAGACAAACTACAAACAGAAACCAAAACCCCGCTTTCAGGGAAGACCCTGGTAAACATTTGGAAAACAAACATAAAGTTTACCTGCATCCCAGACCAGACCATTCCAGTCTACCTGTCTCTAACCCTGTTAAAGTCGCTCTGATTGTGCGCACCTGAGTGTGGTCTCGGGTAACGACTGCGTGCCACAGACTTGTCCTCTGATAACATTCTGACGTTGACAACATTTTAAGAAGTTCCAACATTCTGCACATATATATATATATATATATATATCCTCTATCACAGTCAGAGCACAGAGCAGCCAAGCCAATAAAGTCAGTCCATCAATTAACGCAGGTCCCGTATGAAAATGGATGTGATTTACCGATACGTCGGCCAGCTCCCCTATAATTTCCGGGTTAATGTAATGTGAGTAGGCTTTTAAAAAGCGAAACTGCGCTCTATAAATCTGCAAAATGACCTCCAATCAATTGCAAGACATGACAGCTCTTTCATTTTAACTCACTATAGACAGTCCAGGTCCCCATCATAAAGACGTCGCAGCGTCGCGTAACCCCCCCCCCCCCCCCAGGATCCCCTTTTTCACCCATCCCTACACTGAGTGGTGAATGCCCTCCGGTGGAGCCAAATGAGGGAGAGAGCCTCAAGCACCATCATTTATGCCTTAATCCATTCCTTAGCAGAACAAAAAAGTGATCTCACTCATTCTTAATGATATATTGATTCATTCTGGATAAGCAATTACAAACCCAGAGAAGATGGGAAAGGGGCTGTGCTCCGACCCGACCCGACGGTGGAAGCTCAGAAGACTCATGATCATGCCGGACTCTGCAAGGCACAACCCCTCCGCCCGCCAAGTCCCACTGCTGGTATTGATCAGGCCTTCAATCCGCAGTTCCTCGCTCACTCACGCAAGATGAATATGCATCTTATCCGCTGACCAACACGGCCAGTATTGTTCTGCCAGTCGCCGCGAGACAAATTCACGGGGATCGCTAGCAGGCTCAAGTGCCTGGGGTCACAGCCAAGTCAAGTTGAACCGTGACCAAACTTTGTCTGGCTTCTTATAAAGCAGCTCCAGAGCTTTATTTTATGAGCAAACTGAATGTGCAAACACTGAAACAGACAAGGGCAAACACACATGCACACGTTACCCACACGCACACTCAGGTAAATACGCATGGGCTCTCCTGCTCTCATCTGTCTCAGATATCCCCTGCAACTGTCATCCTCGCCCTTGGTTGGCTGACACAGATTCCCCTGGCTCAAACTCTCAACTCACCCTCTGAAATTAGAGCTGTTTGTAAATGTGTCTTTTAAACATTAGATTTATCCCTTATCCGCCACCTGATTAATAAATATATATTTTAGCACTATCAATATGCGTTTATTAATGCACTAATACGTAGCATTGAGGTCTGGGTAATTTATAATTGACAAGTACATCTGGTAATAATTTATTCCAGTAATACATAGGAACTACTGCATAAAATTGATGACGTAATGAATTATAAATAATCGTTTTTGAAATAAATTACTTGTTTGTATATATCTGTTGTTATAAATTGATGTTAACACTCATAGGTAAATGAATAGTAAAAAAAGAATAATAATAATAATAATGCAGTATTATTAATAGCATTGTGCATAATTAATGTTTGTAATGCTTCACGATTTTGTGGCCAAGATGGCATAAAGCAACCAGCATTAAAATCTAATTATGCTTTAAAGCCTGCTTAATATTCCTTCGCTAACATTAAAAGGCACATATTTACAGGCAAACTAATGATTTACCAACAGGATTTTTATTTGAAATGAAATACAACCCCCACTTTTATAAATTTATATTATATATTATAAGTATTATCACAAAAATGTTGTTTAAGCATCTGTGGTGTTGGACACTGCCGTTGCCGTAACCACATCGGACCTTGGAAACGCAACCCCCAAAAAGGGTTGAAGATCAGCATCCCACAGAGCGGACACGTTCAGCTCTCTGGACGGATACAGCACCATGGACAGCACCCACGCACGTGCTCCACTCCTGACGAAGAGGCGCCACGGAATCCAGTTAGCTCATGAATCATGGAGAAAGAGCGTGTGTCTGCTACCACGGGACGCAGGAGCGATTGGATCTCTAACGGCTGGTTTTGGTTTGCTTTTGAGTTGCTGGGGAGTGGTTTTGTTCCTGTTGTTGTTGTTGTTGTTACAGATCAGTTTACAGCTAGCATGTGTGAGGGCTATTAAAAACACTGCGTTGATTCTGCGTGTTTTGGGCCCTCGTTTGTCTCTGTCGCGGGTAACGGCATCATTTTGGATTTCTCAGCCCTGCATCAAGGACTATCAGCCTTACGGGTCACTTTATAACCACACATCCTACTCATGTCGGACATTGGCAGCTTCTGATTAATAGCTGCATTAAGGCAAAAGGACAGAGACAGTTATGCATTGCCGCGACGGCCCCTAAAAGTACTCATAACACAGCTCATCGTGTAATCTTTTAATCCAGGAGCAGGGTTACAAGACGAGACTGTGAACATCACCTTGCCCAAGGGTACATCCGGAAAAATCAATAGTCATAACGACTAGTGCCAGAAAACCACACGGGACATCAGCGATGCAATCTAGACTGAGAGGACTCTGACAGAGGACTCTGCGCTGCTGATAATAAACATAAGAACTCTTCAGCTGACTCTCTTCTGGGTAAGTCTTCCTGGGGCAATAACAACACACCACCATTCTTGCACACCGGGAGGTTAGTGACACGCATGGTAGAGATGCTGTCAACCCGGCGTTGCTTATTTATTTTTCAGCGCTTTCCCGCCGCGTGGGTAAAAACAGGCAGGCTGCTCCGTGATAGCGGCGTGACTGTGTTAAGTGGCTCCTTTCCTCACTCTTTGTTTGAGCAGCAAGGCGTCAGACCTGAAGGAGACGGTGGAGTCTAGGAGTCTACATGACTCTGTGAAACGGTTACACGTCAGATTCTTTGCACCGGAGAGCAGATTCAAAGAGGGCTTGTGACTAGAAAATTCTATGGTCGGGTTGCGTAAATGAAGCCCTCGGTTAAATCAAATTGCCATGGAGTTTTTTTCGCAATACATAAAAACAAGTTTTTAAGAGGATTTCTTCAGCAAGTTTCAAACTCATTATATTTTAGCATTGCCAGCTTTAGTATTTGGGGGGCTCATAAAGGTTCCCTCCTCCCCCCATGCCCCTTGAAAAAAGACATGAAGAAGGTCGGGCCTGTACTTTACTTTATTTTATTTTATTTTATTTTATTTTAGCAGAGAGCTAGCAAGCCTCCAGACAGGAAAAGAGAATCTTTTATGAGATTTTTTTCCTGATTAACAACGCTCCGAGAAAAGCGTGGACTTTTGTTTGAAAAGTGTTTTACTTTTTCCTCACAGGATGCTGGTTGGCTTTCGGGTCTTCGGTCCGGTTTATTTGCATTTCCTAAATGTTCCAGTTGGATGCATTTGTAGACACAGTTGAGATATAGCACAGTTCAGTAGCTTTAGTGAAATCTCTGGTTACAAGATCTATTGGCTGAAAAACATGTTTTCTTGCCCTAAAATTCTCTCCAGACATTATCTCTCTTCCACACTCAACACTGATTGTTAAGCACTTTAAATATTTCAGTGTAGTGTATCCAACCCAAATTACAAAAATTACAAAAAAATAACCATGGTCAATTCTGTCTAATTGGATGCACTCATTACAAATTCACATGGTGAAAGTAAATATTCTCCCCCATGTTTAACTATAGCTCTGTGATTCCTTTACGTCGTCCAGTGGGGTATTGGTACAAGCCCCATAGAGTACCTCGTACATTTGGAATGGGAATCACCCATGCATAACATTTACCACTCATGTAAAAACAGAAGGTGGCCTTTCCTTTCCAAACTGCAAGCAATCTGCTCAATCATTCATAACCCCCACTAAATTTAAATTCAGTCAATCATTTTTTGTGTTTGTTTGGGATGCTATCACCCAGTCCTACAAGAACCCCAACAATCAAATAATAAATTGGAAGTTCCCTCCCCTCAGACACTTCCACGAGCATTTTAAATCAATGCCCAAAGTGCCCGTTACGTTCTCATTTTTCCTGGGATCTTCCAGATGTGTCAGCTACAGACGTCTCTTCAATCCTGGACCAAGATACTGCTTGTTTACCTACCAAATTTTTGCCCAATGATTACACGGCTGATGATTTATCAATGCACCAGAAATGAATATTGCTCTCAAGCTTAACTGCTGCCGAGAAAACACTAGCCAACCAATACATTCTTCCCCGTTCTATATCTCACCAACAGCCGCTCTTTGTTTATCTTGATATAATTTATATGGAGTTATCATCAGAGATTCACGAGCTAAAGAGAGAATAATCGATGCCTGGAGTGAGGTACTCATGGCTGTTAAGTCTCATTTCATTATCTGTGACCTTGAGGCTTTATAACAAAAAGCCTTTAGCTGTTACCCGCCCCAGTTTTAGTAAAGAAAAAGGTGAATGCTTGCTTAAATTGATTAATTACGCATAAGATCAATCCTACGCCGATTTGATTGAGTTAGATTGATGGTGTATTATGCACCAGACCTGGGGAAACAGGCAGTCTTGGGGGACACACCCACATACAGAGACCTGGGGAAACAGGCAGTCTTGGGGGACA
>JAOVYW010039593.1:15602-26868 GCA_025775045.1 Hiodon tergisus | reverse complement strand
TTAGATTTCTCAGCCCAGACCAACTTTAGATTTCTCAGCCCAGACCAACTTTAGATTTCTCAGCCCAGACCAACTTTTGAATTGTGGGTAAATATCAGAGTTTTACTTTGGCTGTTACAGTCAAATGAAGGCAATAACACAAATGATAATAACTGTTAATAAAAACAAATTCTACATGCTACCGTTAAATGTGTTCAGACAGATGAAAGCAGTGACTTAAAGACAATAAATAATTCAGTCTGAAATATAGAAGGTGCCGGAAAAAGGTGATTTTAGCTTTATGTTGTTGATTATTTGCTCATTTGTTTTTTGACAGCCAAAAACTACTGGCAGTACATAGCAAACGTCCAACTAGCCAACCTTTTGTTAGAGAAAAATAAAAGTGTTACCAATTTGTTTTATAAGCTGTCCAAAATCTGCCCCCCTGCCAAACATAGACACACACACACACAAGCTCATCCGGACTGATTTGAAGATAAATCTAATGCCTTGCAGCACACTGTTCACATCACCGTGGAAACGATGCCACGCGGAGGTTCCGGGAACATGGTGCTGGGGCTTGCAGTCTGTGGTTTAGTTGCTCCGAATGACACAAAAAAATCCCAATAGACATTGAGGGAGGATTCGGGATGACATCACTACTACTTACCACAGCCTTCATTTTCCTGGGCAGTTCCAGCATCCATTCTCTGGCTTTAAAGTTGGCCTTTGGGGGGTCCCGGACAGGCTGTCCGTTTTGCGATAGAACAATGGGCTGCTTCTGCTCCCAGAGAAAAGCCCCCCGGCGATTCAATACGGATGCCAGGAAGTGACTGAACTTTACGGCTTTACCTCGGGGCTAGGAGCCCAGCGACTGCGTCTGAATTTAAACGAGGGCGCTTAACTCCCACCGCGGGAAATGTTTTCGGCCACCAACACCGAAACTCAGAAGCCCCGCAGCATGGATGCCGGCGGGTCTCTGAGCTGGGGAGAGAGAAGCACCTTACATTTAGAATGTTACGGCTCTCAAGAACGATCTCTGGGAGTCAGATGTGTTCTTGCTTTGTTGTTTTTGTTGCGCTGAATAAAATAAGAAAAACAAAAAACACTTCCAAGTTCGTATAACAGTCGTGAATTTCTTGGTCAACCTTTCCTCCAGTTGACCAAAAAAATCCCAGTTACTATGCAGGCCTTAGTGAATCTGTTTCGTAAACATAAAAAAAAAACTCAAAAATACTTATATTTTTCAAGATGTCACCGATTCTTTATTTGCTGTTTTGCTGCCATCGTGTGTCCACATTTAAAATAATTGCTGCATCACGATTACTGACTCTAGTACAGTACTAAGTAGATTCTTTCGTGTCTTTGACATCTTGGTGACTTCATAAAAGACATACGACTCTGTGATGAGACATGTGGTAACTAATCTGTATGGATTCTCTAATGCATTTTTAAAATATAAATTTATTGCCTCAGTAATTTCTACAGCAGAAGTATGGAACATCTCCTATGTGACCTGAGGGGTTATATTGTGCTTACTTGTTGCAGAAGTAAGGTTTTGCCTTCAGCACAGGTCCCTTGTTGCAACTTTGTAACTAAATGATCAAACTTTCACAATTGAGGCACAAATGCGGTCTTTCTCCGGTGTTAATTTAAAAGGTGTACTCTAAGAAATCATTTAGGTTTGAAACCTCTCCCACACTTGGAGCAGGAGTGTCTCTCGCATGTGCAACACATTTAAATTTATTCGTGAATTTATTTATCTATAAGCACTGACCCCTTTACGTATATTTTAAAATGTATAATTTAATGAATAAGTTGTCTATAACTACTTACAAAAAAATTAGGGGGGAATTTAATTGTGCGTTTACTTTCAGGCACTTAATACGTGCGTCCCGTTTTCTACAAAAATGACTTTTAAATGAATATTAGGACGGTTCGTGAGTCAGCTGCGCATCTGATCTTGAGAGACGTTTGTGTGGTTTAAGGAAGTTGCCGAATTTCACTCGGGATAAGGCGCTGACTTAAATTTTAAACGAAAACTAACAAGTCCGTGCAAACGCAGTAGCCCAGGGAAATCGATTTCCTACTGGTGTGAATTAACACAGAAAACCACCCCATTTGAGCGTTGTTTATGCCACCGCAGTACCACACTGCGGTGAAGTGAGCAGACTTCTTTTCCCTCTGCAGCAGGGCCGTAATTATAATATATATTGGAGGGGACATAGGCCTACCCCCCAAAATTTAGCACATTTGGATCCCACTCCAATGTTGACTTCATGGCTAAGTCTCTGCTCTGCAGGTTGTTATTATGCGCGACTTAAAAAAACATTCAGGTGTAAGATGCCAGACCACTATTATTGGTCTTCACGAATGAGTTTTAAAAAATGTATGAAAGCACTGAAATGTGTAAAAACCAAACAAGCCTTGGATATTTACAAAAACATACATATATTGATTTCTGATTAGACCTCTGACCCTTATTTATTTATTAAGTTATTTATTTATTTGATTTTCATTTTAGTTGCTTCGAGTTCAGCCTGTGATTTGTACAGTGTGTACTTTGTTACCAACTTGTAATTGTAATGGCCAGATTTTTGATTACGTAATAAATAAAATAAAAATAAAAAACATTCAGGTGTAAGGACCAGGGTATGGTGTATGGAAAAACATACTATCATTTAAATGTAAATACATACGGGACAGGTTATCACATAGCGGAAGATTTGGCGTCGTTAGCATCAGGCTTTTAAAAAAAGAAAAGTATTGTATAAATATTTTCTGATTGCAGACTTAATCACGTTTAAACCAGTAATGTGACTACGACGGGCTATTCAATTGAAATGTTCTCTACCCACAATGTGGGCAGTTAGGAAGCGTGGAAACATAACACATAGGAATTTCACAAACTCAATAGTAAGCATAAAATCCAGGGAGCAAAAACGTAAAAGATAATAAAATGTGACTTTTTCATTCAGACAGGAGATGGTTAGATCCACTGATCGCTAGTACGAACCCGGTGCACAAGTAGTAGTACAATAGGATAGATTGTTTCTAAATGTGTGTAAGATTTTTGAATTGGCTTAGGACCCTCAATTGGTAGCATCAGGCATTCAACAATGCTGATTACAGGTAACCTAATTAAAAAATTAATGCAACTGAATCGATTTTGAATTGAACTTGTTGGGGGAGGGCATTTCCCATATTTTTGCTACAATATAGTGTAACAGCCATAATATTTTTACTTATACCCGAATTTCTTCACTGTATTTATTTCACTTTGATCTATTCGTTACAATGAATTCATAACAAGCGAACAGAATATTTTCTTATTATATGTTCTCCTTTTCAAACAAACCCATGTAAACTGTGGCCAACGGGGAAGTTTTACCTGCTTCAAATGACACCTTCCGCTCGCGCTGTTCCACTTCCGTCAGTGCTGGCTTTCTGCTTAGTACACAGTGGTGGATATTTTTTCACGAGTTTGTGGAGGTTCTGAAGGGACCCGAACACAATATCTGCCAGACATGTGCAAGATTAGTTTTCCTCATACGAAGAAATCACTCCGTTAATTTTTCTAAGTAAACCCTCACTGTGAGAAAGCCTTGGTTTCAGCAGGTTGTGATAGAAACACAATACAATGTGTTAGCATTATCTGGGTTGAGTGGGATTTTCCTGTTTGTGCACAAAACATTTGTTTGTCTCACTGAAGGACCTAATGCAACTTTCTCAGATACACTGGCACGTCTTTGGTAAGACTGTATACTTAGAGGCTGATTGGATGTGAGATAAAATTTCCTTGCCTTTTCCCCGTTTGTTTTGCCCTTTGATGAGTGTCCGTCTGATATTTTTTTCTGATTTAAGAATTTTCTGGCATGGAGACCCCCATCAGGAAAAAGAAAGACCAGGCACCCTAATTGGGGAAAAGGGAAGACCACGGACACCCCATCACATTTCTGCTTACTATAAGTCTGTTTTGTGATTTATTTTTTTATTATAATGGCATTGAGGGCAATAGAATAAATTAATTATGTGTGAGTAGGCAACTTAGTGCAACGTAGCAGCCTCCCAAATTCCTGGGTTTTCTGGTGTGATTTGAGGTTTGATAATGGATTAAAACTAATTTGACATTTCTACAGTATGGGAGTTTCTATAGTCTTGGTTGTCAGAACTCACTGTACTGAAGACATTTAATTGAAACTTCATTTGGAAGCGCTGTTGTTTGCGTGACTTTAAATTTATGAGAAAATGTATAAAACATATCACTTATACGTAGCGCATAAAACACCAGTAGGGTGCAGACTGACTTTTATAAATTCATAATTGTGTACAGTCATTCAATATTAACTCAGAAAGTTCGTGGTTCTTTCTAATAACTTTTCACATTGTTGTTTGATGATGCTAGCAAGTCAACTGCGATCCTAGATATTGCGAAGCTCCGTCCGGGACCCAAACAAATCAGTGTTGCACGGCTTTGCAGTGCTATCATATCAGGCTCGCGTTGGGCTAAGCGTGCTGTCGTGAAGACTGTCGTAAAGTAAATGTAACCATTTCATCCCCAAAGTAGTGCGCGTGTCAGAAGTTCAATTTTTAATCAGTTAACATAGTTAATGAATATATTACTATGTCGGAATATGTAGTAAAAAAAAAAAAAAAAATCCCAATGTACAATGACACATTACCAACAAGGTAGTGGCGTTTTAACGTTACGCAAATCGTTGACGCGGTTCTTGGATTACGGCAGAGCGTGGTGGAGGTCAGAGCATCGAAAAGGAAGGCTAAATATTACTGTAACATCTATAGCCAAATACAACTAAATTAAGAAACCCTCAATCTTAGGCACTTGAGTTTTTATTTAAAACGGTTGTCTTCATACAGGGGTAATATTGGTAAAGCTGACAGCACTGAATCGGTTCATTCACGTTAGATACCTAGTCACCAGTTAAATAACCAGGTGGGTCAAACATTTTACTAATTTAGGCAGCTGACCGAAAATATGGACAACAGCCCACCAGGATCAAGCGGGTCCAAAGGCGGTTTCGGGAGTGTTTTCGGAGGGGTCTCCCCTGAATATTCACACACGGAGCTTGCCGGGGTGCCATGTAAGTTTGACAATACCTGGCTACCTACAGTTGCTACTCGGTTCTACTTACAAGTTCGGCTCGCTAAACTTTCGTAATAACGTTACTATTGCGGATAACGATGTTGTTACCGGCATGTTAAATTATTTATTCAGACTGTACAGTTTGGGTCCGAGGGCTGGTTTGATACAGGATGGGTACCCTTTTTAGTAATTTGTGTGACTATGTTAATTTAGCATTGACGTTCGGGTTCGTCCATATTCTTTTTCATTCCAACCTCAACTTAATCCTTTTCAACCTAAGTAGCCGGATCCGGTTAGACCACATGGCGTACAACAAAAAAGGTTCCTGGATAGCGCTAGAATTTATATGGACAAGAAATTCGTTTTACGAACTAGTTATCTGCAACACATTATAAGGGCCTTGCTAAACTAAACACTCAAGTTTCAGGGCCCTTAATAATGTCAGTTTTCTCAACCGCTTTAATTTTTTACACCATCACAGTACAAAATGACACTGAAAAACTACGGTAGCTATCAGTTTAATTATAAATTTGAAACTGACTGTGTAACCCGTTTTGTAACTCTTTTATAGTAACAGGAATGAGCCCACTCTCGCCGTATCTCAACGTGGACCCTAGGTACCTGGTGCAGGTATGGTTGCCTATTAATACTGCAAGCTACTAATAAACTAAATGGAGGATTTAGATTTTCTAAATGACAACAACCGGGGAGTGAGTTTGGTAGTAAACTTTGGGATTATGACATGGACCCGGTCGTTCGCAGTTAGCCAGTAAAATAATTTCTTCATTTTTAAGTAAGCCCTTCGATTATTTAGGGAGATTTTAAGGAGAATATATGTGGCTAATACGATCGCTTTCACAGGACAACGATGAGTTTATCCTGCCCGTTGGTGCAGGCAAGACCCGGGGTCGCTTGGAGCTTGCATTCTTCACCATCGGGGGGTGCTGTATAACGGGTGAGGCCCTGAGTAGCTGAGTAGGTTTTACACTTACCTGTTTTTGGTTTATGGAAGGCTGTTTCAGCCATGTTCATCATATTTTAGTAAGCTTTCTGCCACGCTGTGTTTAGATTATTTAACCCCATGATGGAAACGGTCTTTTGTGGTATATTGTCTCTCCCTGTTCTTCCTCCTAAGGTGCTGCATTCGGGGCCGTCAATGGGCTTCGCATGGGCTTCAAGGAGACTCGAGACATGTCCTGGTCCAAACCCCGTAATGTCCAGTAAGTAGCTATTTGACAGTGAGTTGGGTCACCCTGTTTTGGGTCCCATGCTGAGTGTGACTGGTCCCTGTTCAAAACAGTGGCACAGAGTAATGTAAAAAAAAAAAAAAAAAGTTATTATTTATTACGCTACGTGAAATTAGTCGGCTGGAGTTGACAAAGGGAACACCCTCAGTCTGCTCAGAAGAGGGCTTCTTAATTATATTTTTCACTGTCCACAGATGTTTTACTAATGTCAGGGGTTGTTGGGAGTTGTTTATGGCATTGCTAAATGTCTATACTTTTACAAATCTGTGTACAAAAATGTGAGATTCCCCAAGTTGGCTTCCATTCAGCCACCGTGTCACATTTGAAGTGCTGAGAAGTCCCGATGAGAACTTGGGTATAAAGAGAATGTGCTGCTGCTGCTCTCAGTACGGCCGTAGACAAACTTGGTCAAAAAAATAACAAAGTTCAGGGTTAACGCTGACTTTGCTTCCTGCTTTTCAGGATCCTGAACTTGGTTACACGGCAGGGAGCAACGTGGGCTAATACGCTGGGCTCTGTGGGTCAGTATACGCTCTTTTCAGGACCCTTTATTCAGCCGTGTTTCCACCGGGCTAGTGCGTTGCCCAAGATTTCAAACCCCTGCGGTTCTGTTTTTCTGATCTTGTGTGAAAACGGTTTCCCGGACTTCAGCTTTAAAAAATGAAATAAAACTTGTGCGCGATTTGGTGGATGGCCCCCGGTGCGCCGCGTGACATGTCGGTTCTGTGCCTGTGTTGTTCCCAGCGCTGCTGTACAGCGTGTTTGGCGTAGTGATCGAGAAAGCCAGGGGAGCTGAGGATGACATCAACACAGTTGCCGCTGGGACGTTGACCGGCATGCTGTTCAAATCCACAGGTGAGCGCGTGTGAACGGTGCGCTGCGTCAAACGCATGATCTAAACAGAGTTTCCATTCGCGCTAATGTAACGCCTCTTTTTGCTTTAGGGAGAAGGTGTTGCTGTTACATGTTGTTATCTGTTTACTGTCACACTGTTTTTCAGTTCTCCACACTGCTTCTCAGAAAAGGGAATTACTTTTCCCCCCCCCCGATTGGCTCTGGGTTACTAACTTAGAAACTTGTAGTCTGCTCAGTGCTTTGGGACACAATGTAAAAAAAAATGCTTTAACAGAATTACATTGACATTGTCTTTAAAAAAAGTAAATGTTTGCGATTATATGTCAATATGTTATATGCCGGATTATGGAAAAAGTTTTGATTGGTTGATTTGTTTGGGCAGCTGGTCTACGTGGGGTGGCCAGAGGGGGCTTCGTTGGCCTGGCGATGTCTGGGCTCTACGCCCTCTGGAACAACTGGGACCACCTGAAGGGAAAATCGCCGAACCACTTCTGACCGCCGGCTTGGGGCCATGAATGTGAATGGTCTGGACTTTAAACAGGAAAAAAAAAAAGACGCAACCTAACCTGAGCCTCCGGCAGTACACATCTCCACCCCTCCCCGCCCTTTAGCCAAGACCTCGACATACTCAGTCCTGTCAATCTACTGGAGTGGGGCTCGTCTCGACCAATGAAAATGAGTGATTCAGATTTTCAGCATATAGTGGTGTTTAGGAGGGTGGTATTTATACATTTGTTCATTTTTATGTAAACGACCATATATGCTGTTTAGTAGTCTGTACTTAAACTGCAGTATAGAGCTGGAGGAAAGTGATATGTGCTGTTTAAAATGTCCTGTAAGATGGGGAGAACTGAACTTCTAATTGACTTGTCTCCCATTATTATTGTAATATTTAACTTAATTGGGTTGGTTTCTATCCTGAAGATATGACAATAATGCCCTCCTGTGAATGTATGTCATTCTCAAAGATGTTTTAAAATGTGCTGGAAGGCCTTGTAATCCAGACTGTTAATGGGAGTACTGTGTTTTTTTTAAAATGCAATAGTCACTTCAGTGTTGACTTTACAATCCACCTTAGCATTTGGCAATGTCAGTGTTTATCCCTCTTCTAATTAAAGGGTAGTGTACTGTGTGTTGTTACTTTATAACCAGCTGTGAGTCAAGCCTGCTGGGGGGATGAAAAGTAGTTGGTTCCATCCCTGTCGCTGCTCACTGACTGACTGACACATGTAAATCAACACCATTGTTAACGGAACATCCAGCACTTGTTGTGAGAAGCATTGTCCTGTGTTCTAGAACAGAATGTCTAGTTCCCTTGTTGCTTCAATAGGGGGCGACAACTGCTTCAACTCGGATGGATTCTAAATTACGGCAATCTTCACTTTATTATCGTTAATCATACTGAACCAGCATGTACAGCTAGAGTCGTCAGTCTTACGAGGAGGGTGATCAATGACAAAATATATATATGTTATAAGCCTGTGCTCCAAAGAAATTTAAGCTAGACCCGCAGCTGTGTGGAAGGTGTTTGGGCATTTGAAATAATTATTTAGTTTTAAAATGTAGAACGGCCCTGCGGGGTAGAGTTCTCGGGATGTGGTACATAACACAGAAACTAATTGCTTAATCTGTATTTCTGGTTTTAAATGGCATTTTTAGTTTGTAAGATATAACATATTCCTAGAAAATAATCTCTTAAGCGTTTTATATGCATAATATATCAAAGAAAAACGTTCACCATGTCAATATTAATAATAATTTAGTTTGATAAACATGCTGCAAATGAATTAATATGGAGTTATGAATATTACATTTTTTAAAATTGGGTTTACTGATTTTTGGTGAAATTGGTCATTATTTTTATGATGAGTGTTTGATTCATCATATACACAGCCGTCAGTTAACCATTTAATCTAGTATATTGCAAAAATAAACTAGTCACAAATTCAAAATGAACTATTTAAATTATCATCTAACCAATGTTTATTTGTTAATCCTTTAAATAACTTAAAAGGTCCACTAATGTTAGTATGTAATTAAATTAATTAAAATGTTTGAAATGATTTCCTGTACACCATGCCTTGTATAAATGCTTTCTAAATAGTTTTAGCCATTTTAAACAACTTATATTGTTTTAATTCTATACCAAAGCAATTTCCTTCAGGGCCAATTTATTGTGGCTTATTACAATGTTGATACAGTTAATAGTAGTGGGAGTATAAATTGCACACACATATATATATATATATATATACACATATATATATATACATATATATATATATCTGGCTTTCACATTGTTGGTACAATGATGCAAAGCACTGTTAAATGATTGTGAAGTGAGCATTTTCTGGCATTAAAACCTTCCTTTGGACATTTCTGTGGACGGACAAATGAAGCAAGCGGACGCCACTGGGGGGGTGCATGCCTGGTCACCGAGGCCGTCCACGAGACTTTTGTGCTCAAAAAACCCGGCGGAGCAGACGACGAGGAACCGCTGAAGGACCGTCGGGGGGCATGAGAAAAAAACAGGAACGGACTGTTTGAGAGTGGAGTGACGCAAGGGGGCCTGTTTCTCTCGCAGTGCGTCCTGGCCGGGCGTGAAGAGCCCCTGCGTTTCGGGCGTCAGTGCAGGAAGAAGTCCCTGATGCGGGTGGCCTCGATCCAGGGGATGTAGGAGGAGGTGCTGGTGAAGACGCTGGGCTTATTCTCCACGGTGCAGCCAATGGGGCCAAAGCTCACCACGCCGTGTACCTCCCAGCGATCGCGGCTCTGCTTGCACAAGAGGGGGCCGCCAGAGTCACCCTGTGGGGGAGGGGGAGGAGCAGACCAGAATCGGCACACGTCCACAAAGTGCGTGGCACCAACGTTCTCCCGATACCGCCCTGAACGTGTCGCATGCGACACTTAAGTGCTTTAAATTAAAGCAGTTTGTGACATGTCATGAGCAATGTCACGCAAGCCTTTTGACCGAGTGTAGTTCTTCTGTTCAACGATACAACCCAACACTCCTTTCACCGCTCATTCTCATTCAGGGCCTTGTATATACGCAGGCAGTCTCAGTTATCAACCCCATCTCTTATTTATGTTGGCCTTCTGTTAGGGGTGGCTTTTGGCTACCAATGTGGCCAGCCCATGTGGGGTAGTTGCACTTTGCCTTCCCACGCTCAACAGTTGCACATCGTTTTTTCATCCCTGCTAGCCCCTCCCACCCAGTGCACCCCCCTCTTACCTGGCAGGCAGCAGGGGGTCCCTCAGTGTCGCGAAAACCTGCACAGATCATGGAGTCCCGCACCCGGTCACCCCAGAACTTTTTCTGCCGGCAGGTCTTGAAGTCGATAATGGGCAGGCGAGCCTGGTTAAGAGACTCGGCCAGGGAAACATTCTCCTTCCCCCCTGAGAAGCCCAAAACGACACCAACGTCAGGCCCTTCTTTCCAGCAGGCGATGAACAAGAGAGGGGCCCTACTTCATGTCTGGGTTATTTCGTCCAGTATGAGTTCTGGTGAGCGGACACGCTTTCCAGATTAAACAAAACATTGTAGGTCAGAAATATTTTACTTTGTTTTTGTGTTATCATTCACATTTGTGCTCACTGTTGACTACACTCAATTCCCAAATTGTTAATTTTAACATGACATTCTGGTCTACGAATAATGGGTTAGTATAATCTGTTGGCCAGGCCCTGTTTTGTTAATTGTGTTTCTGTTCTGAGACGTAAATGTAATGAAACTGCGGTTTTCACCTCGCGTGTCTCCCCAACCTGTCACCCAGCAGTAGTGGCCCGGCCTCAGGGCGGTCTGCTTGCGCGGCAGGCAGGCGTAGCGGACGTAGTTGCTGGGCTGGATTTCGGTGCCCGCCTTGACCAGAGCGATGTCGTAGTCCAGCTCGCTGTGAGCCGGGTAACGGAATCGCTCGTGTCGGTAGATCCGCCGTACGGGGAAGATGCGTTCGCTGGTCTCGGAGCGCTTTAGCTTGTGCTTCCCCAGAACGATGCGCCAGCTGCCAGCCTCCTCCGCCTTCCCCCTGGGGAGAGACGCACCTCAGTATCATAACCCTAACCCAGCCTCCTCCGCCTTCCC
>JAOVYW010039593.1:0-15502 GCA_025775045.1 Hiodon tergisus | reverse complement strand
CAGTATCATAACCCTAACCCAGCCTCCTCCGCCTTCCCCCTGGGGAGAGACGCACCTCAGTATCATAACCCTAACCCTAACCCAGCCTCTTCCGCCTTCCCCTGGGGAGAGACGCACGTAAGTGTTATCAGCCAAACTCTAACCCTAACCCAGCCTCCTCCTCCTCCGCCTTCCCTCTGGGGAGAGACGCACCTCAGTATCATAACCCTAACCCAGCCTCTGCCTTCCCCTATGGATGGGTGGGGGGAGACAAATGCCCATGTCCTCAGTCAAACAGATGCAGACCAGCAACGTTTACTGTGACCAGTTCTAACGCTACAGCACTGAACAGTCCCAACATTAAATAGTTTCAGGGCTTAGATTAAGTAAAAAGGATCAGGTTAGCAGCGGAATTTTTTGTTCCTTTAATAAATATATTTTGTTGGATTAGCATCCCTGCTCGTGTGTATATATATATATATATATATATATATATATATAAACTGAATTTATGACATGGGAAGCTGCACTGATTTAATATTTCAACATCTGTGGTTGTGGATGGAAGGCAGCCAGGATTTGGCTCAGGTAAACAGGGACCGGAACCTTTGTGACTGGGTTAAGTTTGAGTAGGGGAAATAACCAGCGCACTTACTTCTGGAAGCAGTGCGCTGCCGTGAGCACCCAACTCTTGTGGATCAGTGTGCCACCGCAGACATGGATGTAGTGTTTACTTCCTCTGGGACGGACCTGTGCAGAGAACAAGCAGAAATGTTCTGTCGCTGGGGAAGAGTGGGGGCGCTATCTTAATCAAATTCGTATGTTTATATCCTTACTTCCACAAAAACGAAAGAAACCTCGGATGACGCAACTGTTTTCTGGTTAAGTGTAGCTGGGAAAATGTGTACCAGGAGCATATTACCTGCAAGGAGACCTGCCAAGGCCAGGAGTGGGGCCGGGCCTCGGTGCCGGACACAATGCGCTCTGCCACATTGGGATTGTAGTGAGCTAGGCCACAGTCCTCGGGCCAGTCTGGGAGGGGCAGGAAGGGGAGACAGGGAAGAATTGGTCAAAGAGTCTACCTCAGGGGAAACTACCTCTGTCTGCTGGTTTTGGCAGTGATGAACATCCCCTGCCATTTATGGATGGGTAACGCGCATTTGTTCCCTTTTCCTACACAATTCCTTTCTTGTTTGTCACGGACCATCCCAGACCCAGCTGCGGGGCTTCAAACTCCAATGGCCTGTTCTGTTTTTACCACAGCCGGCCTGGGGTTTTTGTTGAGTTAGGCTATATGTCACTTACGGTATTAACCGTGTCGGTTCCAGGGAAAAAAAGACATTTGCCACAGAATGGGTTTCCATACAGGAGAGCAGAGAAAGAGCGAGAGCGAGAGCGAGAGAGAGAGAGAGCGAGAGAGAGAACATGGGTGACGGGCAGGGGGCAGGGTTTAGTAAAGAGACTTACCGAGGTGAAGAACTTTATGCTGTCTGTGGCGCCCAGGTGAGAAGGCTTGGCTGACGACAAGCACCAACGTGAGGCACAACAGACTCCTGACGATCATTTTCCACAGTGACAGCGGAGAGCCGACCAGCGTTCCATATTTATACAGAGCGCGAGCGTGGGGCCTCCCAATGACAACAAACGACCCCCCAGTGACACTGGCACAAAGAGACCACACACAAAGGGACCACTGGATTGTTCTGGCCCGGTGGCCTAGGGGCTTCTGCATGGGGAGCGCGGGTGAGTTCCCAATCAGCACTTTAACATGAAGCCCACAGCACAAAACAGCGCAGCCCCTGACCCGCCCGCCTCTCTCCTTCGCCATCACGCCACCTCCTCGCGCTGCATCAGCCCCAGGATCAGTGGGGTAAGGGGGTGCACAGTGTGGTAAGGGGGTGCACAGTGGGGTAAGGGGGTGATCAAAAAATTTTCGCACGAGTTTCGTACTGAAACGTGAAAAACACGCAGAGCAGATCGCTCTCATGCCTGTGCCCATGTCCGTGGCCAAGTCATGGTCGAGCACTTGGTCCTGGCTCCTGGGCTGCCCACTGTTCCTGGCTGCCGTCAGAGGAAGGACCAAGAGGATGGGAAAATTGTAGACGACAAATTCTAATTGTGTGTTACCGAGCACGTGTGTGTGTGTGTGTGTGTGTGTCCCCCCCCCCCCCCCCCTGCGGTGTTAGCTCACGATTGTCACCATGCATGGGTTGTGTGCAACCATAAAATGGCAACAATAACATTGATTCCATTCCATACTGTAAAATGTTGACAACTGCGTTTGCTTATAGAGAAGAGGAGCTTTTTAAATTAACATAAATGATAGCATAAAGAATTGAAAACAAACTGAAATATCTGCCTAGAGCAGATGGCTCCCGGAATTGTGAGCAGAAAGTACCTACATAACCCAGATTCCCTCAGGAAAAACTCAGGGCAACGTGCAACCATGTGGCAATAATAAACAGCCTCTCGTAAGTGCATAACGAATGAGATAAATGCACGCGTGAGTGGCTGTCATCTACCGAACAGCTGATATATGTCAGGATAAATCAATACAAATACATGCATAATTCACCATTGGTTGACAGCTTGCATCAACTGCGTGACAGAACTCAACCAATAAAGAGTTTGCCAATCACCAAGTGAAGAATTTAAAGTGGGCATCATTCCCCCCCCCCACTGGTGTACCTGGTCTGATCAGATATTTTTAATATACCACATTTTTTACAATCAGATTACAACCAGATCACCAACCCATTCTTCCACTAGAGGGAAGGAGAGAGCCATGGGACAAAAACCCTGCATTTCACGACAGGCCAATCCTGGTTTCTCAGGGGGCGCCACATTAGCCACCCCTGGCCTAGAACAGTTACGACGGCAAAGGGGAGCTTTGTTGCATTCAGTGTTTTCATGAACAACACCTGTACAGGTACATTTGATCTATTCACTCAGGCATCATACACATATCTGGAATTCTGAAGATGCTAAAGGCCCCAAGCAAATCAACTAATCTCCATGGGAAACCCAACAGTGCCATTTATGGTGAATGCAACGCTAAAAGAAAAAAATAATAAAATTCAACCAATCAGAACCAAACACCAGGGATCCTGGCTCGTATTAAAAGGAACAGTTGTCCTAGGTGACCAGTATTCTGGAAAACCCACCAGCCGCATCCACACCAACAGTTCAGCATGTGTATACACACACACACACACACACACACACAAACTGGCTATGACGGACACAAAAACAGAGGACTGTGCGAGTTCCTCAATGTAAAACACAAGATGATTGTACTGCATGGTTTTTGTTCATCTTAATTCTTGCCTTTTGCAATACGATTTTAACAGAATTGTCTGGCCCTCCAAGTCAACGCTAACCCTGCACTGCCCACAACCTTAAATATTTACATTAAAAAGGACCACACAGGAACCATCCAATTTCAGTATAAAAAGAGTAAACGGTACTTTATTTCAGAGTTACACACCACAGTCAGGAAGAAAAGAAACGGTTTTAAAAAATTTTTTCTTTCTTTAATCACGGACTGAGATAAAAAAAACCAGAAACAAACAGGTGCCCCCTGGAACCGAATGGTAGGAACCGGCTTTGACAATCTGTCCTTGAGCAAGACCTCGAGCAAGACCTCAGATTCACACGTGCTCAAGCGGAGGCCTCTCTGGAAATATCTTCTACGGAACTGAGGCCTGACCATCGGGAGGGCTGTCGAGGAGAGAGTTGGCTTCATCTCAGAGCACCCGAGGAGGCAGATAACAACGAAATGAACCCAAAGACATGTGGACTCTCGGCATTTAAAAAAACATAACTTTAATACTGGTGAGGTGCAAGACAGGGAAAAATGCCTGCATGTAAAACAGATGTATAGATATACCAGGCCCCCTGAGTGGCCTTGGTGAAAGGATACCGCAATTAAAAAATACAAATATTCGACACAGGTGGCTATGAATGACGTTATGCAAATACAGGATAAAAATAAATACATTTAAAAAGTTATGCCAACTGAGCTAATGTCTTACTAAAGTAATGTGTTATCTGTGTTGGTGATAGAATTGTCATATGAATGTATGCTCCTATCCCCCGATTGGTGGATATTATTTAGTAATTATTTGGTTTTTTCCCTGATATAGGCCACCTATTGCAGACTTATAGTGGTTTCTCTCCAGGATTCTATTAATTTCTTAAACTTTTAATTAACAACTCCTGTATTAAACCCATCAGTTACTGTGAGCCCTCTGAAATTTACAGAATGAGTATAAAATTAGGGATGACCACACGTTAGCTCAATTTGCGTTAGATTATATTTTAAGGAAGGGTGTCTTTACCACTAAAACATCAACAGTAACAGTAGAAGTCTACTTACACGGGTGTGTCGGGCGTCAAGTCAGCAGACGAATCGTCAACCGTCTGTGATTCGGTTATTTTTCCCCGACCTGTCCGTAACAGATCAAATTAAAAGGAATTAAGCATCACCAGATACACATTTTCAACATATTTTCTTATGTTAGACATCTTACCCAACTGACGAGGCAGGTAACGTAAACTAAATTATAAAGGACCGATAATTTGTGACAAATGGCTTATACATCGTTTATAGGAGCAATCTTGCAACAGTGTTCTCCAATCATATTACAGAACACGGGGCTTTACATTTTAAAATTTTACACTTAACATTGAAATGCTAGTCCCGCCTTGTATTTATGTTCTGAGTTGAAGACAGGTAAGGCTTATTGACAAAGGCAGTCATTTGTGCGTATTGCACATTCCTAACTAACAACACAACTCCAACATCGATTCCGTTAAGTTTGGTGGAATAATTAATAAACATAAGATAAGATTAATATAAATTCCTTACGTCTGTGTGTCACGGTTTCGCCCACTTTTGGCATTAGACGACGGTGTCTTTCCTTCTTTTTCCCAGGCAGACAATACCTTCGACACGGTCGCCCGTGATACGTTAGCAATCTCCGCAATCTTAGTCACAGAATTACCTGCCAAACGCGCACCGACAATGACACCTCGTTCGAAGTCAGTGAGGTCATCTCTTGCGGCCATGCTCGCTCTTACCGCTTAACTTTTTGTTTCCTTCCTCTGCGATTCAAATTTGGGGGCTCTAACCTTTCGCACTAACTGACGTTCCATTTGTACTCGGAAGTCGGAAATTTCTAGTTCACAGTTCACAGGGGAACGCCCCCTCAACTCGGAATTTCGACTCGGAAACTCTGAGGAACAGCAACAACACCGACTTCAGAATCCAAAATGGCTGCTCAGCGCATCAACAGGAAATGCAACTGTGGTATTTTACAGATTTAGACTATATTAATAGACTATTAACATAAAACAAAGATCAACAAATTAACTGTGCTATTTTGCACAAGGACGACATTTAGGTACTTTATGCAAATGTTGATGCTAGTGTTTACTAGGACTTTTTCTTGTAACAGAACATCGTTACACTCCTATATTGTGACTTTCACTAAAGTGAAGGATCTAAATTCTTCCACCACTGGGAAAATGTTTTGAAATTGTGAAATCTGATTGACTTTTAAACACGTAGAGGTATTTTTTCATGTTTATTCATTTAAATGAACGAATACATGTGTTTTCATCTTTGGTTTCCTTTCAACAAAGGTTTGCATCTTTGTTTTCCGACTTGTATACTGGTCTACTCGGGTGTGACGTCATCCCGAGCTTCGACGTCAGTATTTTTAGGCATGTTTAGAACGGAAAACACAGGTTCACTGGTCATGTGCAGTGAAATGTTCCATACAAACTGCAAATTGTTGTGGTGTATATATATATCTTCAGGCAACACTGATTAGCAGTTGTTAATAATCCGAGTCTATGTCAAGAAAGGTTAATGCTGTGCTCTGAAATTCCTGGAACTTAGCCAAAAATAAAGCGCGTGTGTTCGTATCCAGACCTAAATGCCAGGCATTAAAGGCTTTAAAATATAAATTATGTACAGACTATGCATGTGTAAGTGTATCCTTGATCGAGATTTGTGACACACAGTTCAGAAAATGCGAAGACTTCCAACAAAAGTAATTTATTTTAACGTTTATTTACAATGCACCACATTAATACCTGAAGTAGTGGTTCCAAACACTAGTCAGGTGTTTTTTTTGCTCTTTTGTTTTTTACTCTTCAGGTCCTGCAATAACTTCTCACTGGGGGTTAAGTCGATATTAAAATGGCACATTCTTTTTACACTTAACCACAGCCAATTGACATGAAACCGTTTAATTATAATGTAATTTGCATTTTGGGTTAGTGTGCAGATAGAGTGCTTAGGGAGGTATGCCTGTTTTTTTAGCATTGTGCAGCAATAACGTTATTTTGAAATTTCGTCAAATCGGCACAGGGTTTCTGCTGTGAAGGCAAAATGGAAGGACATAACTTTATTTCAGGGTTGTCTCAAGAAGGTGTGCACACCACAGTTATGCCCTTAAATGAAGAGAAGACAAACTGTTTAACATTTTTAAAAACCACAGATGGAGATCAAAAACAAACAGGTGCCCCCTGGAACCGAATGGTAGGAACCGGCTTTGACAATCTGTCCTTGAGCAAGACCTCAGATTCACACGTGCTCAAGCGGAGGCCTCTCTGGAAATATCTTCTACGGAACTGAGGCCTGACCATCGGGAGGGCTGTCGAGGAGAGAGTTGGCTTCATCTCAAAGCTCCCGGGGAGGAGTAACATTGTTGCATCCTCGTTCACATTGCATAATATTTTAATCGAGGGAGGCTGCCTTTCCCAAAAGAATTGTGAACAGTGACTGTAGAAGACTACTTACACAGGTGTGTCAGGCGTCAAGTCAGCGGATGAATCGTCAACCGTCTGTGATTCCGTTTCTTTTCCCGACCCGTCTGTAGGAGATGAAGTTAATGTGAATTAACCATCACATAAAATGTTCATATATTTTGAACATACATACATTAGTTTAACTGTATAACTGTTACACCTTTATGTCAAGCTTGCATTTGTTGTAGGTGTAACGACTGTCTCTAATCTATTCCTCCACAGTGTGGTAACCCTTCTGGCTCAAAACAGCTGCCATGCCTCACCTAGGTGGGTTGAGGCGAGGGTCCCCCTTCACTGTAAAGTGCAATATAAATACAATCCACTGTTATTTTACTGAATTGATGATGCAGGTAACTAAATGAGGACTACCATGATTGGTTGTCGGGGGACTGTACATCTGTGACACATGCTTTGGCACCCTGTTGGCAGCAGCAACGTTGCGAGATTGTCCTATAGTCATATTACAGAATATGGGCCTTCCCATTTTCAAATCTTACATTCAAAACTGAAATGCTAGTCTCATCTTGAGCACAACTATGACTGAAGGTTGTCAACTTGGGCTATTTCATGCCAAATTTGTATAGTTCTTCCTTAATTGTGAAGTGTGTGTGTGTGTGTGTGTGTGTGGTGGCTTTGGGCAGATAGCTACATTTTTGGGCTACTTCGCCTTCTGAAAATAGGTCACAAATTAACTGGTTCTGAAAGAATAGCCATCTGCTCCAATTTCAGACTCATATTAGCCATTCATTACTCGTTTTGATTTTCAAAGAAGTTGGACGCAGGTCATTTCAATGTAAAGCTCCTTCTAATTGGAATAATCTTCCTCTTTTTTTGAGATCCACCACCTCTTTCCATTGCTTCCGGTCATCTTTATTATCGCATCTTAAAACAAACTGTTTATGTTTTTAATTTATGTCTTATTTTCTTTAGTTTATTTGTGTTACAAATAACCTGAAGGCAAACTGCTTTTATTGGTCTTTTTGTTGATGTACCCGATGTATTTCTGGGTATATTTGTGAATTTGTAGTGCAAGTTATATAATTTTGTTTTATAAGTCTTGTACTTACATCTCAAGGGACCAACCTTTCAATAAAAAATTCAAATATGAACATAATTGACCAATTATCTCAACAAAGGGCAAATGGTACTGTTTCAGGAACCAAACACACCAAGGGTAATTGGAGGTGGTGTCAGTACTTAAAAACACTTTGACAACAAGTCAAAACCTTGCACTGTTCACTGTTCAGTTTTGCAAATTATCTGCTGTTCAGGAAGAATTAATTTATATTAAACAGTGTTAACGAACCAAATCACGTAGAGCTTAAGCACGACTATCAATATCATGCATAAATAATACTGAATCAGTATGTGACTCCTTTAAGTTTGGTGGGATTTCTTACATGCATATAAAATAACCCTAAATCGCGGAGCAGATAATTCTGGAATAGGTATACACATTGGGTTATCACCGGTGGAAACAGAACAGATACTAGGAAAGACTGATTACAAAAACCAAACATAACATATACAACTCAGTGTATGTCTACGTGGTATGGCGTATTTGAGCCTATAAGTTATACCTTGGTTATCAGCATTACCACGCCAATGACATCCCGCCCTATGAAGTTCCCTTCTGACTGTTTTCAGTGACACGGGATGTTCACGACCCACGTTGAACTCGGCGCACAGCTTCTCCGCCGTAGCGCTCTTGTTTCGCTTCACAATTTGAACTAATGTCCGTGTATCACTCTTTGCCAGTAGGCGCTTTCGTCCACTGTTGGCTTTCGACGACGTTGTCTTTCCTTCTTTTTCCCAGGCTGACATCACCTTCGACACGGTTGCCCGAGACACGTTAGCAATTTCCGCAGCCTTGGTCACTGAAACACCTGCCAAACGCGCACCGACAATGGTACCCCGTTCGAAGTCAGTGAGGTCACCTCTGGCGACCATGCTCGCTCCTGTCGCGAAACTTTTTGTTTTGTTGCACAATGACGGTAAAACGGTACCGCCTAAACCAAAATCTCTCCAAATGACCGTCCACTGAGCATGCGCGATATTGGCGAAGGTGATTGGTCTGTTGTGAATACCCGCGCCCCTTGCATCGAAATAATACAGTGGATGATATAATGCAATTTATGGGTACCATTCTCAACTAGTCATGTGAAAACGAAACAGAGAACAGATTTTTTTAAACAAAAAATCGCATGGCTTATTCATTTTTAGTCATTATTTTCCCAGATGCGTGTTTATAACTGCATTGCGTAAAATTTGGCCGTCCTTCGAAGTCTTGAGTTCTACACACCCTTAAAAAATTAGTGAAAACTCATATTGCCACCCAGTGTGCTGCAGCTAAGCAAATTATATAAACCAGAATGACGCTGGCACCAATACCTTAGTTATATGACGGCAACGTCTCGTAAACTGTTTAGCATTAATTGCTATTCATCACATATACTACCCTGGAGTAATTTAATATACGCAATTAAATACCTACGTAGCACCAAGTACTGTTGTCCATAAGGGTCAACACCAAGTACGGTTGTCCATCGGACGCCCCATTCCCCCCGTCCGTACGAAATGAATAAATGAGCCACACACAGAGACACATTAGTTTGTCTTAACTAAAACTTCAATACTGGACGACGCAATCTTGGTAAATAATTACTAAAGCTGCCATTTACTCTATCGTATCGTACACTATCATATTAAATCGTTTATTTTTTAGGAACCTGTACAATGCGTTGGAATTGTTGCAGTGGGAATGGTTCAATGCCTATCACTGAACCTTAACCGTCTGACATTACCTAAATCTCGTTAGAAAAAAAACTGAGCCAAACTTTATTGTGTGTGTGTGTGTTTACATATCTCAGCCACTCGTTGTTCTTCATCGACATTTATTGTAGAATACATTATAAATTATACGCATAAATCTGCACACAAAACCCAATAGATTTTTATTGCCTGTAGTATGTTGTCTTACCAACGTTCGAAAAACATACGGGTTCTTCATATTTTGCATTTCCAATGATTAACATACTGTGTTCTGCTTCAGTTCTTTTTCAGGTGTATTTAAATGTATTCATACATATTGTAAAAAAAAAAAAATTGTATTTTATTTTTTTACAAACCCTGGTTATTGGAATTACACAGTTCTAATCACATCTGGTAAAGGAAGACCTGAGAGCCAGTAAAAAAATAAGATACGCGAAACCACCATGTTTCCATGGTTATTTTCAGTCTTTGCTGTTTATCTTGGCTGAGGAAGTATACCGAGCGTTGTGATCGTAGTTTAAACAGTAACTCTCCAGCTGGAATCATGGAGAAGGGCAAGTTGCTTTTTAACCAAGTTGTTTAAAGTTGCTGTATTTCCTTTAAAATAAACAAGGTAGAAGAATGTCATGAAAGAGTCTTGTGGTACAGTTTTCTTTTCTTTTTTTTATTTCTTTTTATTGTTTTGTCGTGGAACCTAACAAAATCTTTTGTGCACCCAGTCACTTTTTTAGTTTTAAGAGGGTTGACCTTTGTCCCGGAGATGTCAATCTAAGTGCCCGCAGGGCTGAACAGGAAGTGAAGACTCCCTTAGCTGTGTTAATCCGGTGATCTTGGATAAGGGCAAAAGCTGTGCTGGGCCAAGATGGCTTCTCACTTCCCAGGGGGTGGGTAGGGGCACAGGCGATTACTGAACATTACTCAAGCCCTCCAGTTAAGGCTATTCTGTTGGTTGAGAAGCAGTGCGGTGCTGGCCTACGACCTGTGTAGCATAATGCCAATCGTTTGAACATGAACATGAACTGTGCTTGAGACAGAGACTACCGCAACCGTTAGGCATGTGTTGCAGGTGCACAGAAGACATGTAGTGAATGCATATAGTCTATGCATTATGTAAGTGTAGCCCTACTAAATATAATCTTTTCAACAGAAAATAGATGGTTAAACAGGTAGTTATCACAGAGTGATAGCTTAACACTGTTTTACTGAGGGCAATACTCAGGTGAGTCACATGTTTGTCGAGGAACACATTTTTTCAGTGGAGAGACGTCTCTTTCCTGCAGTGTCTCACCTGTCTTTTTCCCAGGTACTGCGCCGTCAAGTAGTGTGATTACATTGTCAGTCCCCCGCTGTGCTGGAGCGCAGGCAGCACACAGGAGCCCTCAGTAACCCTTTGTGCCGCCTTCCACTCTGCCCAGGTGTCTGGACGTCCTTGCAGGTGGACTCCAGGGAGTGGTCACCAGGTGCCTCCTGGATCTGAAGCTCCAGGTGCTTCTGGATGGCCATGCCCAACTCCTCTGGGTTGACTGAAGCTCCGTACACCTCCCAGGTCATCCCCTCTGAGTCCCACATCACCTCCCTGACCGGGGATGGCCGGACTACCCTCGCCTCTGTCTTTGCTGTCGGGCCTTCCATGCGAGGGGAGGCAACGCTGGGGAGTGACGTTGGGGAGCTGGTCTGCACCCCGACTTCCCTCAGCTCCCGGCGAGAAGTCATGGTCGCCGCGTCCCTGAAGGTCCTGCTCAACTTCAGGCTAGGGAACGGCGGCTCTTGGCTGGCCACCCAGCTGCAGCGCGTCGCCTTTGGGGTGTCCAGCCTCGTCTCGCTGAGAGAGGAGGTGAGCTTGGGAAAGGATGTTACTGCTTGGCACAGTCGGCGGGTGTGTGCGGAATGACCATCTGGTGGACACCGCTCTGGCGCTTTCGGGCTGCCGTTTTCCCGCCTGGCTGCCACAGAGTGACTATGCGCAGCCTGCCACACTCTCCAGTCGCACGCTGGGCCCACCCCGGACTCCGGTTCCTCAGGCCAGACGCCATTCCCAGTCACCATCCGGCTCTGTGAACAGCACGTCTGTGCCTTCTGCCGGAGGGAACACGGGTCCCCTGAGGAGGGGCAGACTCCATAGTGGCCAGGTATCAGCTCCTCGCCTACACGTAGCTGAGAGTTTGCGTCCTTCAGGGGAGAAGTTGGTCGAGCAACTAGGGTCTCCGCCCCAGTGGGACCGCCAACGTTGTTCCTCAGGGGGCACGTGACGGCACTGCTGGCACTCCTCCGCAGGTGTGGCTCCCCCCCGTGCCTGGGGGCACTGCGCTCCACGTCCGAGGAGCTCTTGGAGAGCGAGAGGATCGGAGTCCAAAGCTCTTCTGAGGAGTCGTTGGAGTGTTCAGATGCGGGACGTCCGCCTTCTGCCATCAGTGGCAGAGAAACTTGCTGTGAGAAGACAAGACAGCGGATTGTCGTTAGCACAAAAGCAGCAACATCCTTTTCCCTTCCCCTGTGATTTTTTAATATATATATATGTATATATATATATACATATATATTTAAAATATAGTTTTTAAATCTCTTGGGCCCAAACTCTGGTGCTCTGGCTAGGCTGGAAGTTTAAGTCTCACACTAATGCCTGGTGGCTGTGGGTGTCTGTCGCAAGCAAGGTATCCCGCATACTGCTTGGAGTGGGCTAATCGGATTATATTTGGATCAGCGTACGCAGAGCTGGCCAGATAAAGGGGATTACTTGTTTCAGTTCTTCTCTGGCCCCGTTAAGGGGCATTGGTTTCACAGAATGGGTTCGCATATCCTCATCCCACCCTGCTCACTGTCTTGCCGCTGTGCACGGACACCTGCACACGAGTCTCATCATCTGGAGCAGTGTCTGCACAATGGAAGGGCAGTCCTCTCCACCGGCCATGGATGAGAACAATTATAGAGCCCCCGGGAAGCTAATGTGCTACACAGCAGCAATGCTGCCCCTTCTGGGTCTCCAACCTTTTGTTCACAAGTCTAATTCTACATACCACCACCACCACACCTGCTGCAGGTGTCCTGTGGAGTAAAAAGCTGAATTGTTTGAGGTCCACCAGATTATATACCACAAAATCATGTTAATGTAAATTAAACCTCTGGGGTTTTCCTGCCATAGATCAGGGGCGGCAAACTCCCAGTCCTCGAGACCCACAGTGTCTTCGGTTTTTGGTTCCTGATCAGTGCATTATGGCAGTAGGAATGTGAGAGGAGTCGTGTCGTTTTTCTAAGCGCATTGTTATTCCCCATCCTAACCCTCCTTCCACACACCTGCATCAGACAGGCTGGGGAGGAGAAGTGAAAACAGGTGGGTGGAGAGAAATTGTTAAAAAAAAATCAAGGTATCTTCCTTGCCCCCCCCCCCCTCCACACACACACCCATACACATTAAGAAACACACATACACACAAACATTCACACACATTCACAAACGTACACACACACACACACACACTCACATTCAAACACATACACAAATTCAAACATATACACACAAACACACATACACTCACACATACATTAACAAACACACACACACACACACACACATTAACATACACATACACACATTAACAAACACATACACATACACACACACATTAACAAACACACATACACATACACATACACACACACGTTAACACACACACACACACGTGTGCTCCAGTCTTACCTTCGCTGTGAGTTAGGAATGGCTCTCTCCCTCTCTTTCTCACTCTCTCTCTTTCTCGTTCTTTACGTCTCTCTCTCTCTCACACACCCTCCTTCTCGCTCTGGTTCATTCATGGTCATAACCCAAGTTGCACCAGTCGACAAGATCTTGCCTCCCCTTTCACAGACCCAGGTTTTGGTGCTCCCGTCCCCCCCGTCCCCACCCTGACCGCCCTGACCCGCACCTATCCCAGCCACCCCCCGCCTTCCTCGTGTTCCTTCCTGCCTAGACCAAGATGGAGTCGCAGCCTCTGAGATTATCTGCTCTTCTCATCTGATTATAGGCTGTGCCAGATCAGGGTGTGTCTCAGTGTGGTGGCTGGGAAGGGGGGCGGGGCTGGGGATGTCCCCTACTGTCAGATGGCTCCCGTCATCATCGAGCGATCGTCACTCACACGCTGAGAAAGAAAACATGTGAGTGGAAGCCATGTGTGGATGCCCCCCCCCCCGTTTTAGTCTCCGTTCTCTCCCTCTCTCTGCCACTCTCTCCCAGTTGCCATGGACACAA
Source organism: Hiodon tergisus (assembly GCA_025775045.1). NCBI lineage: Eukaryota > Metazoa > Chordata > Actinopteri > Hiodontiformes > Hiodontidae > Hiodon > Hiodon tergisus. The sequence continues at coordinate 1,692 of JAOVYW010039593.1, read as the reverse complement.
CTTCAACAGAGACGTCTAAGTTTTGACGCTTTTTAGTGTCATGATCCCTGAGCGGAAATGGTGTGATTGCATTGAGGCGAGATATGTTTGACAGTTTCAGAGATGTCACAGAATGATAATACTTAACATTTATCTTTACACATTAATATATTTTCACAACTGACCACTGGACACTGAAGCATTATCTGACTATCTTTAATGATGCGTGTGTGTCCAAGGTTGCGTCCATCAGTGACTTCAGGGTCTTGTTCCTTTTTCTTCAAGGATCCTCAGGCCTGCCTTTGGATGTGCATACACACATTTGGGTAAAGTTTTTACTCAACTGTGTGACTCCATGTGTGAAAAAGCCATGCGCTAAAAAAACGAGAACATGTTCTTACGCTAAGCACGTCCACAACTACCCCTGAACTCAACAGTCTAAGGACAGAGCTACTGCATCCCTCTTACAGAAAGGCAGCGAAGACAGAGTGGGATCCAGAGGAGGTTGATATTTTCCCACTATGCCACTGTCATCTCAGACATTTTCTCGTTATTGACCTGAAAACCCTGAAAACACCGCAACAGACTAGCCTCGACTGGTTTTTTTATCTGTGTTTAAATGTTTTGAAAACAAACTGGAATCAGGCGTTGATTTGCCCTTTTGTTTGGTGACAAACATTTAAGTCAAGTTTGGCGAGCTGTCAAAGACAACGTAATTTCTGCCGTATCCATGACTACAGTCCCACAAGATTCGGCCTAACACAGAATGAAAACATTGGCTTCAGCCCCAAAGGCAGGGGTGGGTCAGAGCCCTCGTGGCGAATATTCTAACACACCGACACAAGCGCGTACACACAAACATTCTCACATTCGTGCTGACACACACATAATGAAACACACACAAGCTCGTTGCCAGTGCCCTATCGCCTTGTTACCATCTCCCTTCCTGTATTTTCCTACCAGTGTTTTTATGGCATCCCAGCTCTACTTAATAAATAATGTATAACATGTTCGAATGGAGGGTCAGCATCCTCCCCCGATTCTTCAGTTTCATTCTGACCTAATGTAATGCTAATTTCTCTGATTTCATATATAACGATCTTGAAAAAGGTGGATTTTCATGAAGGACAGATCAGTTGTCTTGCACTGCGTTAATCATTTCCTCAATCACGATGTCACTTATAAGTTAATCAAATTAGACTTTTGACATTGCCAGGACAATGTAAGTCTATGAAAATCTTGTTGAACCTAATCAGGCTGACCATGCCTTAAATGGATTACACACAAGTGTTGACAGTGGAAGGAAATTGAAACGTCTGTCCTGTCTCACATTTGTTTGTGTGATCAGGCGCTGGCATTCGTTGGGTCAAAATAAGCCGAATAAGCCTTGTCCATGTCTTCATTTTCCTGACGGTTTTTGGCCTATCCGTGAAACAACCTGTCCTCCCGTTCCTCTCCCTCCCAACTCTATATCACTCCATGATGGCTGTTCTGAGAGACTTTGCTGTAATTACCACCTCCGTGCTCAGAGAGAGATCCGCTTGGTCTTGGGCCATTTGAAATGGTCTTTTTCAATTTAAAATTAGCTCTCAGTAGCTTCCAAGGGGAGCAAAACCTCATTCCTTCTTTGCCTTCGCACAGTTTCCTTCATAACACATTAATTGGTTTCAGTTTTGCTCATGGGGGGGGGGGGGTTCATTACATTAATAAATT
>JAOVYW010039561.1:0-26874 GCA_025775045.1 Hiodon tergisus | reverse complement strand
GGGGGGATGGGAGATACACTGCTAGGTCAGTGTTCCCAATCTTGGTCCCTGAGCCCCCCAGTGTTTTTGCACTGACCAAGCTCTCCGAATTCAAGGAATGATTTAACTTTTAGTTGGATATGGGGTCTGGATTTGACCTAATTTGAAATTTGCCTGCTGTAAAAGTTGGACCACAAGTCATGTAAAATATGTGTTTGTCAGTGAAAAGACAAAGTAATGGCATTTTTTTAAACCCCATCAAGCCTCATCAGGGTGGGTGGTTCTTCTGACATATTTTTACACCTATGCAAAAATTGAAATTGATGACGCCTCATTAGTCAAACCTAATCACCAATATTTAGAAGTAGGATTGATACAAAAATCAGCATTCTTAGGGGGGCATGAGGAGGGGAAAGACACAGATTTAAGACAGTTATTGATGATAGAATCAAAAACGACTTAATACTCAGCCCTAATTTCACAACACTGATTGGGCTCAGCTGTCACAGACGCATTCATTTTGGACTCAGATCAGATCTGATCATTTTTATGAAATGGTTAAATCAGGAGATTCTGATACATAACACTTTGGAATATGTATGTTTGTTACCAGAGGAAGAACCGACAGCTGTTGAACATCTGCCCAGACTTAATATAGAAAATAAGCAGAGATCAACTTGTAATGGACAGGCAGAACCAAGCCGTAAGGCTTTAATGTTCTGGACTTACGAATTGAGGAGAAATAGTTACCGTCATAAACACAAGTCACATGCTTTTTGCCTTGAAAAAAACAAGTACTATTTCAAAAAGTGAGAATGGGTTTCTAAAGCCTGCCTGAAGACAGTTCTCATGCGCATGCTTTGTTAAAATGAGATTATAGCATTTTTATTTGTTCCTATGTTTCAGATAATTTTCTGAGAAACCAAAGACATTTCTGTTTTGTATTAAGCACTTCCTTCTGCAGGAACAGTTAGCTAAGCTACTTTTATTATGCAGAGAATAATTCCAAGTCAAAAGCATTATCTTATAGTGTAACACCACTAGATTATTGCTGACACGTTGAACAGACTCAAAGGAATCTGGCAATAGTATTTTGTTTCAAGCCTCAAGGGACAATTTAATCAGCAATGGAACATGAGATAGAATGTCTGTAAACTGGGTCTGAGCGGTTTTTACATAAGCTATCGTAGCCCATACTATGAAGAACCAACAATTATATTGTAGCGGGGATGGCTTGGTGCGCTTTCCCCCTGCCAATGGGTTACAGCCATCCCCGCGGGGGCTGCCGGGAAGCCTAGCTCCCAAAGACTTTAAACCTGTATATAGCGTGTTCGATGTTATACTTAAACGTGTTGTCCGTTAATGTAGTTATCACTGTTATGATCTGTGTCAGTTAGGTTAAGGTTTGGTTCCCTCACCATGGTTAGGTTTGTGTGTGCTGGTGAGGGCTTTCAGTGTCGTTCGTTGAATGTGCTAGTTCTTTGCACTGCCAGTTCTGCCTTTGTCAAGGCGGTCGTAAGCGCATGTGCGAAATAAAGAGCACTGATTCCTGTTAAACAGTGTCGGTCTCGTGCTTGAATCCGCGCAGAGAAGTAGCACTCCGAAAAACACTACAATATCTAAGTGAGGCCTAATGTGGACATGAAGGCCAACGGGGGCCCTGTGGGCAAATTACACAGTTCAGTCCTGGGAAGAGGGGCACAGGCAGAGAGTTGACCGTGAGTGGCCAAACCGATGACCTCACTGGCAGCTATCAACGTAGGATGATCCATGCAAAGCAGTCCGGTGGAGCGTTTCTAGCTGGGTTTGGCCTGGGACCCTTTTAGAAAAGAGGAATGGGGTAAATATCTTTAGTATTCTATTATGGTATTCTATTTTCAGCCTTCTGTGTTTTTCAACAGTCTGCTGGCTCACCATTTTTCTCATACATCTTCTGGTTCTGGTCCTACTGTAGGTGTTAACTTCAAACAGTAAATAATGCAAAAATATTAAACTGCAAGGAGAAATACACAATTTTTTTTTTTTTTTTACAAACTTTGGTAAAACCAATGCAAATTGACCAAATTGCTTAAACATTTTTTTGCACAGTGTAAGTTGGAATTTAAATATTTATCTATGGACTCGAACCTGTATCCATGGTATAATGTATTTTAAAAATTAAATTGTAAAACTGCACAAATGATAATGTCTGGGAAAGCCAGAACTAAATCAAAACATTACTGAAAATAGGGAAAAAAACAGCCTTTTAATAGTTTCTCAAAGAAAGCTCAGCTCACGCAATGTTTCCTACCGGCCCTTGAGTCCATTGTTTCTGTCTTCCCTTTGTGTCCTTGTGTTGTCCACAACCCATTACAACAATACTGCACTTCACATTTTCCACATTCAATGAATTTTAAACTGCCAACGTCCACTATTAAACTTCTTTGAAGTGCCCTCAATGGGGAAAAAAAGGCCATATGTGGGCAGTGTTTGGGAGAGAATGGAGATTTTTTTTAAGTTCCCGCACTTTGCACCAAGACCCATCCACTGAACCTGCAGAGATCAGTGTAGATTTTTAAAATTCTTTATGTGCACACCATACACAGTACCCAAGCCCACCCAAGCCAAAACAGTTGCCATTGGCTAAAAAAACACCATGCTGACAGTGAAATAGTTAAACCCACACTGCGACTGGGAATTAAAATACATCTGCCTCATCCATTGTAAAATAAAACTACAAATAAAGTAGATAATTTAATACTGATTTGTAAACAAATTGCATCTAATCCGCAACTTACTTGCAAATTCATTTTTGGACAACAAAAAACAAAAACACAGAGAGACGTGAAAATAAGTAGCACAGTATGCATGTATGCATAGACACCAAGCATTGTGATAAATTAAATATATATAAATGGTTATTTTTACTTAATTTCAATATGATTAACCATTCATTTATTTACTTGCTGCAGCCATGTTTTTAAACGTAGTACATTTCTTCCGAGAAGATTTAAATTTTGAGGACATGCTTGAAAGTGTGATTCCAAACATATTTACAAAGTTTTGTGTCAATATACCAATTTGGTGGTCACTTTTTTAAACCAAATTTTCATATTGTATGCAAAAACCATACATTTATAGGCATTCATATCGAGTTGGTCCCCCCTTTGCAGCTATAACAGCTTCCACTCTTCCAGGAAGGTGTTCAAAATTTTGGAGTGTGTCTGTTGGAATTTTTGCCCATTCTTCTAGAAGAGCATTTGTGAGGTCAGACACTGATGATGAACGACAGGGCCTGGCTCGCAATCTCTGTTCTAGTTCATCCCAAAGGTGTTCAATACGGTTGAGGTCAGGGCTCTGTGCGGGCCAGTCAAGTTATTCCACACCAAACTCATCCAACCATGCCTTTATGGACCTTGCTTTGTGCACTGGGGCACAGTCATGCTGGAACATAAAAAGGCCTTCCCCAAACTGTTTCCACGAAGTTGGAAGTATAGAATTTTCCAAAATGTCTTGGTAAGATGAGGCATTAACATTTCCCTTCAGTGGAACTAAGGGACCTAGGTCAACCCCAGAAAAACAACCCCATAGCATTATCCCTCTTCCACCAAACTTTACAGTTGGCACAATGCAGTCATGCAGGAAACATTCTCCTGGCATTCGCCAAACCCAGACTCATCCATCAGACTGCCAGATAGAAAAGCGTGATTCATCACTCCACACGTTTCCACTGCTCCAGAGTCCAGTGTCGGCATACTTTACACCACTCCATCCAACGCTTGGCATTGTGCTTGGTGATGTAAGGCTTGCATACAGCTGCTGGACTATGGAAACCCATGCCATGAGTCTCCCAGTGCACAGTTTTTGGGCTGATTTTAATGCCAGAGGAGGTTTGGAAGTTTTTGAGTTAGCAGAGGGTTGGCGACTTTTACAGACAATGCGCCTCAGCACTCGGCAACCCCGCTCTGTAACTTTACGTGGTCTGTCGCTTTGTGGCTGAATTGCTGTGGTTCCTAAACTCTTCCACTTTGCAATAATACCACTTACAGTTGATTGTGGAATATCTTGGAGGGAAGAAATTTCACAAACTGACTGTTGCAATGGTGGCATCCTATTACAGTACCACACTCAAATTCAGTGAGCTCATTAGAATGACCCATTCTTTCACAAATGTTTTTAAAGCAGACTGCATGACTAGGTCCTTGATTTTATACACCTGTGGCAATGGGACTGAATGAAACATCAGAATTCAATGATTAGGAGGTGTGGCCCAATACCTTTGTCCACATTATCACTAATGTACACTAATCCCAACAAACCTACACTGCAAATTGCACTGCAACTGCATGCGAGAAGATCAACATGCAGTACTGTATTTTGTACGGATGAGTATAAAACCTGGAAACAGGCAGGGGTCAAAGCTGGCACACAAGAGTGTCCGAGGAAATCCGTGAGTCGTGGTCAAATAGGCAGGCCAAGGGTCGGTGATCAGGTAAACCACACTGAGAGAACAATCCACGAGGTGATGGTTGATGAAGCAGGCAAAGGGTCGATGATCGGGAAACACAAGTCAAAAGGGATCACAAGGGAGACAAGATCGGAAATGATAGATAATACTGAGCATTGAACGGAAGTCACTGAGGGGTTTATATGCAGTGGAGAGGGGAAGCAGGAAACCAATAATGGAGATGCTGAACAAATGGGAAAGTTGACAGGACAAACAAGTGCACAGTGTCTCGGATAACGACTGGATATCACCGGTTTTAACAGGGAGACATGGAACATTGGCGAGATGCAATATGAGAGAGGTAACTGCAATCGGTAAGCAACCGAGTTAATCAAATGGAGGATTTTGAAGGGACCGATGAATACGAGGGCTGAATTTCCGAGAGGGAGGATGGAGACTGATGTCTCTGGTGGATAGGCAGACCTTCTTTCCAGGTTGGTAGAGGGGAGCAGTGCGTCTCCGCCGTTCTGCCTGGGATTTCTGGCAACGCATGACCTCTTGGAGGTAGACATGTGAAGATTGCCAAACAGCCTCACTACGCCTGAACTACTCGTCAACAGCAGGTATGTGGAATGGATCCCCTGACCCGGAGAAGAGAGGAGGTTGATACCCTAGTTCACACTGAAATGGTGTGAAACTGGTAGAGGAGCTGGTGAGGGAGGTTTTACCGATACCAGTCTGTTTGAGAAGACTGCAATATGAATGCAAGAACCGCCAAATTTCTTGGTTCAACCTGTCTGTCTGTCCATTTTATTGGGGGTGATAACCTGAGGCGAGACTGACATTGATGTGACAAAACCCTCAAGGTGAATTGTGGACCCTGAACCGAGACAATGTCTTCTGGTATCCTATAGAGACGGAAAACGTGGTTGACGAGGAACTCGGGGGGTGTCCAGAGCTCTGGGGAGCCCTTTCAAGGGGATGAACCAGCATACTTTCGAAAACCGGTCCTTTGCCACAAGGATGGTTGTGAAGCCTTGCGATTTGAGAAGGTCAGTGATGAAGTCCACGGCGATATGGGACCATGGACGTTGCAGAATAGGGGGTTGTTCCAAGATCTCAGCAGGAGGTTGATGAGAGGTTTTTGATTGTGCACACATTGGACATGTTGCAATGTAGAGAGCGACGTCCTGGGAGCAGATCTATGGAAAAATCCCCAGGTCGGTGAGGTGATAGTTGGGAAGCTTGTGCTTTGTTGAACGCAGCTCTTTGGTAGCAGACTGAGAAAGTGTGGGGGTGTAGATGTGACAACTACAGTGGCCCAAAATTACAAGTAAAAAAAATATTTTAAATAGCCCAGAATACTCTGGGCCACAGATGTGCCTGTATACTTCTTCCATCCAAAAGTGAATTTCGACCGTTGAGTGGCTGGATAAGACGAGACCAGATGGAATTCTATCGCACATTTAAAAGGTTCTCTCCTCCGCCGGTTGACATTTAATAATGTGCTGATGTTTATGTTTTTGGGAGGCACAATTTCAGTTGTTACAGGTTATTAATTAATTAAATAAATAAATAATAATTTAAACATGCTCATCTACATAGCTATTAAGAAATATAAAAGTTAACTGAACAATTAGGATGATGTAGTTGCAGCTTTTGTGCGCTTGAGCCAGTAATTCTTACAGAAATTGTGATCATTTTCTACCCCATAACACCACTTTTTGTATTTGTATGATTGGATATTCAGACTTTCTCACAGGCAGCCTGCGTCCGTCTCGCGGACACGTGCAAGAGCAGCACGGGCACACCCATCGATACCAGCTAGGAATTTGGCTGATTAATAGCCTTAATTATCGACTTGGGTTTCCCAGTAGGTAGATGGTCTTGGGAGCTGGCAGGAGGAGGGAAAAGGAGATGAAAGAAAAAAAAATTGTGAAGAAACGAAATTCCGATGACAACCAAGGGAAAACATGGACAGAAAACAAGGCTCCCATGGCTGCAACCGTGGCATAACCTTATCTTTGTTTGTTAGTTCCTCTGCAAAAAATTCCCAGGAGTGAACGCTTGTCTGAAAAGGAAGGAGCAGCGGAGCTGCGCTTGAAAGAAAAACCCCCAGAGTGACTTGTGTTTTCTCTATCACAAGCTACACTGCCCTGGTCCACCCATGTGTGTTTTATGTAAACAGCTTCTTGTTTTGTTATAATGTCCACTCTGCTGACCACTCAACATTGAGAACCGTCAAGTACCTGATGGTTGCAAGACAGAAACACACATTTTCAGAAAGCCCCTAACTGAGTGTTTGTGTGTGTGTTTGCGTGTGTGTGTGTGTGTGATCCTGGGCCAAGACCACTCATGTTTCCATGTGAACACTATTGTAGGTTTGCTAATGCATACAATATGATGGTCAGACACTGTCTGAGGGAGAGTTATCTTAGGATGTTTGTACCCATGGCTATCATACACAGGGAATGTTGGCTGGAACACAGCTCTTGGCAATGGTGAAACTTATTCCAATACTGGCCCTCACGTGAAATGGCACCGTCTGGTGGGACAGTTTTGAGCCACATATTTCAGAACACACGGATGCAGATTTAAGACATTGCATTCACCTGCAGAGATGGTACTGAAGTACAGACAGTGACAGAATAGTGCCCTGATGACTAAACGTCCAGGCTTCCTGCTGGTGCAAAGTACAATTTGATTCCTTACAAAACTCCGAGGAGAATTGAGACATTTGTGCTCGGGCATGCACCTGCCTGCCCTGTCAATCTCTGTATGCTTCCTTCAACAAGTGGAACATGACTGTGAAACAGCCTGCCAACCACAGACATCGCACCGGGGCAGCCGCAAGCTCCTGGTACTACAAGCCAAACAAGATGAGATAAGAGGATCTGACAACATTGACAACAGGGAAACAAGGCATACAGACCGAGCGATTAAATGGTGTGCAAATACTAAGCAATTTAAGGTAAACTGTTTTTTTTGTTTGTTTTTGTTGTTCATAAGTGATAAACAGTTTATAAGCCAACCACCTGTAAAGGGTGTTCCAGTTCATATAAACATAACTGGTCCCTTTAAGGATAATTTGCTGTAAACCATCTGCATGCACTGGATGCTAATTATTAATCTTGTTTCAGGAACACCTAATTAATTACTGAGATGCAGTAAACAAAAACAAAAAGCAAAGATTTCACTGAGTGGCATTGCCTGCTCAAATGGTTAAGAAAAACAATGAAGAAATGTGCAATACACTGTGGTTTACCTAGGTTGGAAATAATTTCATTAACATTAGTCTCAGTGGGAACACTTAAATCCTCTACAGGACAATAAAGTTCTTTTATAAATATTATATAAGAGGTTTGAAAAATATATTCTGATAGAACACCTATTTTTAAATGTCAGAACGTGCACATTCTGTACACACTGCGCATTGCACATTCAGCTCAAGTTTTTTTCTGCACCTGCTGAGGACCTTAACCTGACATCGCAGTGGACTAGGAACTGTTAAACCCACATAGAACAAAGCTGACCCACTTGACTCAGAGGCCATGTGGTGAGTGATATCATGTCCCTGGTGAAAAAAACCAAAAAAACAGGAGCCTGCCAACAACCCCCACTCCCACCCCCCAGCACAGACTCTGGCCTTTGACGTGCTAGACATGAGAGACAGTAGCAGTGGGTGGTGTGGGCCAGGGCAAGATGCAGCCTGCTTTGCTCCAGACACCTGCAATTTTGCGCCATTCCAAATACTTTCACGTAGAGCCTCACCACCACGTCGGGGCAGACGTCAGCACTGACACTAAAAGCTAGAGACATTGCTGTGTGGAGCGACACAAAAAGCCGGAGGGGAGTGCAACGGAGAAACAGGCCTTGACATGATGCAGGAACAGAGACTCAGCATGCTGCCATAGTAAGGAAAGAATTAAGAGTCTATTCCGTGATGGACATGAGCACACTCATTATGCAGATGCCACACTTCAATACACCTAATTTCAATTATCAATGTATGTTATGTTTTGCCATTTTTGTAAATACAATGATAAACGAGATTATTATAGAAATACAAAAACAAAAATTGGGCTATTGGAACAAGGCAACATATATAGAATAATTACTGATTTCAGAGATGAAAAGCTTGAACAAAAGTATATATTCACATTAAAGCATTAATGCACACATTTTCATATGGCTCGACTCTCCTTTTAAACAGATGGGAGAGATTCCTGATCTGAGTTAACTGCGACTGCTTTGGGTTCCCTCTGGGCTCTCAAACCCGATATGCCAGGTGTGGCTCAATCCTGGACAGGCCCAGCAAGGCTGAATGCCGCACAGCACTCTGAGCAGTCCTGTGACACCCTACCAGCCCCACACACTGAGACCTGAATGCTTAAAGTGAAAAGTATGTCATGTGACAGGCTTAATCGTGTTTATCTGTCAAACTCAATTAGGCATTGCTGCATTTTGAGGGTGAAAGAATGTATTCTAAAATTGCCGGACCATGCTCATATACAATGGCAAATTGAAAATTCCCACTTTATACTTATACAGAGTTTAACTGTGTGGAAGTCAGGCATCGATTACAAAGTACCGGAATACTGCACTGTCAGTAGTGACAAGAGAGTGGTAACCTGCAATAGCACAGTACAGGCAGAAAATTGCATATTACAGGACTAATGAGTTTTTAAAATCTGAATTTTTTTGGAACATGAAGTTTTTGTTACTGAATAACTAAGGTTGCTAGGTGTATCCACGTGGTTTCTCAAAAATTCTGATGTTTATAGTACTGTTCTAAAACACTCAAAAAGTATTTTTTTAAACAGCTAATGGAATGGATCTTTTGTCTGTAATTTTTGGGGGATTTTGGGCTCAACATTGCAAAATACTATACAATTTAGCTACATTCTGTTTTGGTGTCTATTGAAATCACTCTTTATCAATAAACAATTAGTGAAACTAAATTGCATGAAATTATTGTAAATGCACAGTAGAATCATTTGTACATCATATAACAGCCATAGAAAGCCAGATAAGATGCCAATTTAAAATAGAATGCCAGCTAAGATTTCCAATTAACACTGGCCAAGAGTTGAACTAACTCTGCTTCGAAGTGACACGAGAACCAGACACTGGCCTGACACTTTCACTCAAATTTACAATCACATGTGTGTTATCTTATCTGGAAATATTTAGCTGGAAAGACTAATGCATCTTTTTAAAAACAGTTTTAGCGATAAGTGTTTGAAGCAAATAATACTCCCATCTTCACATATGAAAGGTTATGTAAAGTATATGTATATATATACTTAAATAGTGAAAAATCGTAATATGTTCTTAAAAAAATCTAAGAGGAGGGAAAATTTATCAGAATCTAATTTTAACCATTTTAAAACCTACTTTTTTCTATGATAGAACTTGAAAAATAAATGTCTTCAATTTACCACATCTGGCACATTGATCTTGTGGGTCCATCAATTAGAATTTCGTCAAATATTCTAAACAGAAGTCAATAGTGATGAGATCACGAATGTTCAAAATAAAATCCATGTTTCCATTTCTTCAATGACAAACACAGATAAAGCCACAGTCAGACTTATGGATAGCTTTAAATTTTAAATTCCTTACTATTATTAAATATTCTGTGGGCACACCAAAGGACATTGTTTACATATGTAAAATCAGTTTTCATGCTAAAAAGATGATATTGAGGACAACCCCGAGACTGTAAACGGATATCCAATGCCGTGCAGTGTGGCCGTCGAGGTGCTGTATCTCTCCATTGTATGCCAGTTGAGCAACTTATTGAGACTGAAGGAAAGTCATAACCTTGCAGAGTCACTTTATTTAGTGACACAGAGCATAGCTACATGAGCTAGAGCAAAAACAATTGGCTGACCTAACCAAACAGGCCTTTATTACCACAAACTCTTGGAATAACTAAGCCATCTCTGATAGCCAGTACAAATCCCTGCGCACACCAGGTGAGAAACCTGAATAGTTTTTTCTACTGGGAAAGAGTTGGCTTGTCTGCCTCCAGCTTCAGACAGAGTAGGAATCAAGGATGGACACTACAAAGAAGGGGCCTAACTGTTGCATGACTTCACCGGGTACATTCATTGACAGCATCCTGTGAAACTGGCATTTTCTGACATTTCAAAAGAAACACTTTCTATACAAGCATGAATGAACTCCTTATTATACAGCTATTACTCCAAAAAACACTCAACCGTCGTGGAGGAAAGTTTAGCTGCCAGGAGGTAATAATTCGAAAGCATTACGACATGCGATGAAAACCACCTGCACAAACAGCCCTACAAAGGCGGTACTGTTTTCGCAAGGATTGTTCACTTAATTGTCTTCAGTAGCTTATATCAGATGGCAACACAAAAAACATCACCCTTTTCTAAGCAGAATCACTGTACACAGCAGGAACCTGTCTCATTTAAAAAAAAATAAGTGGTTCATAATTTCTCTAATCTCAAAAGTCCAATTCTTCACAGTCGTAGCATTAAGCATTTATAAAGCCTTCTGTTTAAACTCCAAACTGCCACCAGCAAATGTGCAGACTGCCCAGAATGCCGAATGTGTACAGAGAGACAGTTACATGTTATTTTAAAGGAAAACCAAAAATACATCGTGATTTATAAACTGGCGCAGAGTTACGCAATATCAAAACATGTGGCTTCCATGCAAAGCAAAGCTCAGCACACAAACCACTTAAGAAACTCAGGCTCCTTCTGTGAAATTCAACTTGCAGTCTTTGCTTTACATTTACTATACTGCTGTCATCTACATTTGCACATATAAATCTTTTCCATGTATTTTTCCACGAATTATGATGCCCTCCACAATATCATCCACTGTGAAGCTATAGGAGAAAGATCTAGCACAGGAGATTGTATCAATAGATTAGAATGCAGTAGAAAAAATACAATATGGATGGAGGTGTGTTTTGTGCAGAGTTGAGTAGGTTCTATGACCTTCCAATTAATAATTAATTGTTGACAGATTCTTAGATGCTCCAAAAATATGGTTCCCCTACTGCATTCTAATCTATTGATACAATCTCCAAAATGTCGCTAAAATGTTAAGCTGTATTCTGAGCATCAGCTCAGCAACTTAAAATATTTGGAGTGGCAGTGTAACCAAGTCATTCACATATTCCTGCCCATTTATTGTATCGGTACACGCAAGTAATATAAGCACATCCATCCTGCACTTAAATGCCTCCATTGGCCCCACACCCAGGTTGTGTGGAAAGATTCTAGGTGTGAGGTGTGGTCCATGTTTCAGGCTCAGTAAACAGCTCATTGCCTCCAGCTTAACATACATTGCAGTCACCCTAGTTATCACATCCGGTAAATAAGTTTACACACATAGTTAAATACTTTTAATGAATCATTACAGTTTCAGATTGAATTACTTCCATTCGTTTTCGTTTTTTTGGTCAATTTTTAACATAAAAGGCCAGATGGAATTTTAATGTCAGAGAGAATTTCGTTTTAATAAACAGCAAGTATTCTGGGAAGGAACATCTATGAATAAAGGAATAAGCTTTAACAGCATGGCCTCACATGAACAAGACCACACCACTAGGACCAATTCATATTTAATCACTGCTCTCCACTACTAATCCACCTATCATAAAATGTAAAAACTAGAAGATGAATCAGTTATTCTTTCATTGTGGTACATCAGTTTATGATGAATTTGGCCTCTGGGTATAACTAGACAAATCTAATCGACAATCCCCAAATAAAAGTAAATATATTGTAAATGTTTTCTTGATGTCTTTCACCAAATGAGAAAATAAATAACATTTACTGGGATGGGGAAGGAGAGGGGGTTGTCCACCAGGGTAGTAAAAGAATTTTGTGGGCAGGAGAGTGAACAGTAAATATTGACATTCAGTACAGAAAACAGCAGTTGTCCTGTGCCTGTGGGGGATTGTTCATTGCACCCTCCCCCAACTCCAACTGTCTCTCCTGTTCTGTTCCTACCCCAGATTTTAATTAAGACAATCCAATGCACTCTCAAACATCTTGCCTAATGGATTATATTAAGGGCTTTGTGGGACATTATGAAGCCTTGCAGATGATCAAGAAAAATATATTATATATTGACCACTTTGGTCCCTAAAAAGACAAAACTACTGGGAGAGTTCATGTTCAGTAAGTATTTCTTGTGCTCACATAACTGAGATGGCAAACAATCCATAAAAAACCCACAGGACTGATTTACACAGAGCTTCTGCACCAGGTGGGGAATGTTGCAAACTGGGATCTCTCTTTAACATAATGAGCAATCAGGTCAAAGCATGAATAAAATGACGTCTTCACAGGCTATGCAGACAGAAATAATCTTGTCCACTTTTTGTTTGTTTGTCAAAATACCCAAAATATTAGGCATGGTAGCTTCTTTTACTCTTTATTTATTATTTTGTTTCAATTCCAATTTATTTTTGTTGCTACAGTCACAGGTTATTAAAGTCATGAGTAATGAAAAAAACTGTTTCAAAAGAGTGTTTCACAGTGCAGTCCTCTGGCTGCCTTCTGTGCATGCTGTGTGTGTGCGCGTGCTCACGTCTGGGCAATGTGTACAGCTGAAATTTCCTCTTGGCAGACTAGGGCTGTGTTGAGTGCACCCCAGCAGATGGGGCCAGCTCATTTTTGCAGGGCTGGTCTCCTGTGCTCCTCTGATCGACAGATCATTTTCATAACCACTTTTCTGAGGTCAGAGCCCAGTCTGCTGCAGTCACGCAATCCCCCGCCTGCCGAAGTTTACTATGCTGCTACTACACAATAATCTCTTAAAGACGCAGTGCTTTTTTCCCCCTGCAGTCGGTTGGGTGACATATGAAACTTAAATTATGCTAATGTGGTTCAGGTTTTTTATTTTCAATACACCTTGCAAAACCAAGATTTAAAGGAAAAGAGTCCTTCACCCGTTTATACCAGAACCTGAGCTTTATTTATATACACATACACACATACATATACATATACACACACACACACACACACACCCTTTTCTCAGAGCAAGCTGAAGTCACATCTATGTAGCAGCCGCTGTCTGGAGTCACGGCCACTGACAAAGACTCCTATTGACCCTTCTATTGGGTCCTACTTCCGTTTCAGTTTCTCCATGGTTTTGCCAACATATGGACACAGATGAGAAAATAATTATTATTTAAAAATATTTTAGCAGGCTTGATATCTGCAGTTCTAAACCAAAGTGCAGTAGATCAACATTTTTTAACCAGTTTTAACCAACAAAAGAAAAGATCTTAGTTTTGGGTGTTAATTCTATTTTACTAGTAGATGCTGCAAATAGCATAACCTCTGGGCGGCATATGGATGAGTGGTTAAGGAACTGATTAAGAACTAGTTAAATTCAAGAAGAGAACTGCTGTGGTGCTTAACTGGTTTCATTAACTGATATCATGTACTCAGCCATATAAACAGATAAAGTGCACCAAGTTAAGCCATGCATCATGATGTGGTGAAAAGCTTAAAATCTACGCATGGTCCACTTTCGCTCACTACTGCACCATTCACTAATACATAGAACCATACAGAATTCCTTCCGAACAGAATCTCTGCCATTGGTAGTATTACACAATTTCATAAATGTCAAGGCCATCCACCGTGTCCTGCATTGATCCGACTTGTAACACACAGAACAGGGAAGCACAGCCGCTTATGGCGCAAAAAAAGGCACCATTGAGACAGACAGTTAGGTCTATAAAGATGCATCCTGAGCTGAGCATGCTGTTGCCAGTGAGATTGTTTTTGGAGACAATACTTTTTTTGGATTAAGCAATGAGGTGAGGTAGAAAGAAAACAGACACCTTGGACCTTAAGAGCCAGGATTGGCCACCTCTTGTACAGCTGATGAACTAATTTTATGCCCAAATGCAAATATTTGCATATTAAATGCTGTTAATTCACTTGTTTTTCCCTTATTCCCTTGTTTACCTGTATGACACTTCCATGACAATCATATTTATTGATAAGAAAGTCATGGTTGAGGTGAGGGAAGTGGCGTCTGTCTGAACCAGGATATAATATTTCAAAATATTTCAATTCTCAGCCCATGTTTGTTTCGGTCTGTTCAGTGATGGACTGGGACTAAATATAGCCCCAGGCATTTAACACACCGCCCAAATTCGGGCAATGGGCAATTATTTATTGCAATTATCTGCAATTTCCCAACACAGACAGGCCAGGACTGCCCATAGAGTATGTTAACTTGGTTTTAAATTAGTGCTTCCCAAAAACTACCGGTCACCTACAAGCAAATGATCAAACATGAATAACAGATCAGACTGGCACTCATCTCATCAAGTATTTGAGACCGTCAAAAGAAAACAATATTTCAGCTTGCTAGACTTCTTGATGCAAATGTATTTCTGTTCAGTGGAACAAATGGAAAATATGTTTGACAACTTAAGGTGCAAACAATAAAATAAGAAAATCATTAGTTTCTGCAGAAAATATCTACAGCATGCTGTAGATATTGGTGCTGAAGTTATGTATGGCACATTTGGGTCATTTTCTCAGAGTTTAGATGACAGATTGAATTTTCCACGAAGAGAATAGCTACATCTCAATGAATGATTCCTTTCAGGTGATGAAGCAGACAATACAGTAACGAGCCTAATACTTACAATCCCTTTAAATTCGAATACACTGCTTCTGACATTGTTCATTACAATAATTGAATAAATTAGACACATTATGGGCAGTATTGTTCAAAGGGCCAGACTTGATAAACAGACCTAAATAAAACATTTAGCACGATTGTGGAAAATATTGACATTTTCAATATTCGTTCAGTTAAAGAAAAATTTTTACTAATTAAATCAGGATTCAGGATGTTCCCAGAAAAAGGAACCTTTCTTTTTAAGAACCAGTAAGATTTTAGACCCAACACGCAAAGATGCTTCAATATGCTTCATTTTCACAAAGCTTTGATTTCTAACCCTATGGGAAAAAGATTGCAAGTAACAACAAGGCTAAAATGTGGTAAGGTAGACAGTAGCACGAGTAATGCTGATGCTTATAAACTTCTGCACTCCCATCAAAAGGCAAACCGTCTGGGGCCTCGTTAAATATATAGTTCTTTGCAGAGAACCATAGTGCATTTTTAAAATGCGTTATCAGATGAAAACAAACACTTGAGCATTAACCAGGAAAATGGAGTGTCCCAGTTCAGCATCCAAGCCATCCAGTGGTCTGCCAGGCAGGGTTCAGCAGCTGCCAAACCCAAGTTTAAAACATCCCGGGCCACTGATGGCAAAATTAAATATACCTGGGGACAACATGAACATACCTTGGCACTACATATTTAACTTGTGTATTTTGCCCCATTTGTCGCTTATCTCCATAAGTAAATATTATGCCTTTCAGAACAAATGTCAAACCATTTTGCCAAAAGATCAGTTACTCATTTTGGAAAAATATTTAATATTTAAAAATGAAAAACTAAATTTGTGAATACATGGAAATATATAAAGCTAATCAATTGAGGTTAAAATTGAGGTTAAAAATCTACATTATATCACGTATTTTGGTGAAGATATAATAATCTTGTAATCTCAATTTTTCATAAATTAGCTTACATTGGCAGATAATCAGTTAAACTCAATTTGTGTCTAAGTACATAAAAAGTAATACTAATAAACTTAATAAAAATATAAACTGTAAGGAATTACGGAAATGTGAGGTTTGCTGGAATACTTCCAGTGCTTTTCAAGTAAGTATTTAATGTAAAATTTCAATTATTTAAACTGTAAACATCCAATATGGCCTGTGAATAGCCATTATAGAATGACTGGGACCAACAAAAAAGAGCTGTTAGTTACGTATGTGATTATTATTGCCAAAGTTTTTTTTGTTTAAGAAGCATCATACATACATACATACATACACACATATATATATATACACACACACATATATATACATATATACATATAATATATACATATACATACATATATACACACACACACACATATATATATATTATATACACACACACACATTCTTATTTAGCCATCAACTAAAGGAATCCTATTTTCCACAGTTTTCCATGTACTGACTTTAATTGCTTATACATGTCAAAAAGTCCAATACAAAAATTATTGAAAGCACTTTAAAAAAAAAAACAATTAATAACATGACAAACAAAAAAATTATTATATCCCTTTAAAACGGGTACTCTGTTTCAACAGAGCAGGTAGCCTTAATGATTAGGCGGAGCGCTCGAGACATACCTTACCTTTCCTTGTCCATCCCCTTGGCCCACAGGCCAGGCAGCAGTCACATAACACTCTCATGAATAACTGGAGCATTCATTACACACAACTATACTGACTTATTTTTTCAACCAGGGCAACTACTACTTCATCCGCCTGGAACTGTACACCTTCAGTGATTTTGCTGATGCCTGTTTTAATTCCACCCCCGTTCAAGTCAACATTGCAAAATATATTTATCTCACTAGGCTATAAAACAAACCGTGGTCTGCCAGCAGTGATGTTTTGCTCGGTGCACGTGACTATTTGTGAATATTTCATATTGAGTTGACCTTCACTGGTTATACACATAAACATTTTTAAAAGTAATGTCAAATCTAATTATGTTTAAGCTTTTCTGGTTTTGGATGGTGTCAATGTCAGGCTGTTTGATTAGTTGATTGGTTCCCATCTGAAGCTGGTAATTGGTGGATAATGTCTATAAATTTAGGTGTGGGAAAGAAAAGGGGATGACACTTATGAAATACTAAGAACATGATAGTTTAGCCATTTTGCGGGGGGGCAGTTGGGGGTGTGGTCGTGTCGCATTGTCATAGTGCCGCAGCAAGTGGAGTGCTAGAAAAACGTGCTGTGACATTTTAAAAAGCAGGAAGTGGAAGGCTTCCAGAGAGAAATAAAGGAGACAAAGAACCATGCCATGTTGCATGGTAGGTGGCTTTAGTTGTAGATGGGGTTCATGGTTGGCTTTTTGCTTTGAGTTATTCTGCAACATATTCCATTTTGTGAAAGAATATGGAAGTTTAGAATTGTGGGTTTTTTATCCTCTGCTTTGCCTCACTGTGTTTGTGTTCTGAGAATCCATCCTTATCCAGAATTTTTTTTATGTCAAGCCCATGCTTGGCCAGAGATGGGTTAAACTTTACAACAGTTTAATTAAATATATTTCTGTATACCTTGTATATTCTTTTTTGGAGAAAGTGTTTGCCAGCATTCTCACACATGGCCCTTTTTGAACATGTGTGAAAATGTTTCTCTTAAAACATGCAGTTAAACTTAAATATCAGTTCATTTTAGAGTAGAAAAGCCTTGGCTCCCGTGTGTACCACCAAAAGGCCATCACAGGATTTCCTGTTATTCTATTAAGAATATATGCTAACCAGTCAGAATGGGGCAAAGGCAGAAATGGGTTTTCCAAGTGAGAATACAGAGCATGTCTTGCTCGTAGAGAAAAAAGTATTGCCTCAATTTAAACTGATTGCCTAAACTGATCACTAGTTAATCACAAGGGGAGATGAGGGTTACTGTATCACTGTATGCCTCATTTACCAAATATGGGGTCAGCACTATTACAGGACAGAAGGAGATATCGCTTACCACTATCACAGAACAGTGATAGCGATAGCCTATAGTTAGCAGCTCATCTCAGTCAAGTGTTTTCTACGCTGAAGAATACCTTTCCCAGACACATTGGACAATTTACCAGAAAGGGCCGTGTGTCTTGCTATGTCAGCTGACTTTTCTTTTTAATTCAGGTTTCTAAGAATAGTCCAACCACAATTAAACCATTAAACCGTCCCACTGGAAGCTTGTTATGTAATATCTAGGTGATTCTGATCAAACTAGATGGCTTAGAGACGTTTTTTTTTTTTTTTTTTTTTTTTTTTGATACCTTATTTTGAGGTAGCAAAAACAATTGTATTCCAGTCCCCCCCCCCAAGTTAACTTGAATTGACTCTGGGTAAATGTTCTTTAATTGAATTATTAAAGGACATTTATATCTATAGGACCTCTATTACAGAATAAACTGAAAGAGCAGCCTTCTAATGAGTAATGACAAAATAGCTTCAAATTACAAATTTGATGAAGTTCTCTTACAAGGTACCATTAAACAATAAATGCCTGAACCAGAATAGTGAAAACCCATATTGTCTTAGGTTTTACATCTCAGTCATTTTGCAGAAGCTCTTATCTAGAGCGATGTAAATAAAATGCCATATTTTAGGAGTTAACATGCAATAATTGTTTGTTAGATAGCAAGCTACTTAAGTTACCTAAACAGCTAGTAATATTTATTACCTACTAAATTAAACGTTTGATTATCCGAGAGCTGTATCTTGCAGTTATAGCAACCTCACTGTGGACCCAGAATGGGAAGAAGGGGATCCCCTACGCCAGCTCCTTTAATTTGTTCAGTGGCACAGAACACAGTTTCACTGACTGACTGAAGAAAGTGATGTATTAGTGTTCTCGTAGGTGTTCTTACTCCAAACCAACTCTTAAAACACTCGATACTTAGTCCGCCAGCCACCATACAAATGAATCTGTGACCTCCAAGCAACTGGCAGCCATTGCTCCTACAATAGCCAAGGAAGTTTTCACATTGGCATGACTGGCTGTTGAATATAAGTGGGCAACATAAGAAATATTAATCACAACAAATAGCATATGCCCTTACAAAAATAGTCATTATGTTTTTCTTCACTGATAAAATAGGGCATTTAATGTATTAATTTAATGGATTCATTTACCAATGGGTGTACTCATTTCATGCCACGCTCAAATATTATCCTGTCCATGTAGCATCTGTACTTTTCATTCAAGAAAAAAAAAACTTATACTAGCTCATTATACAAGCACCCAAAGGGCTGTTTATGGCAGTCAGTGAGTGAGAATATGCCGTAATCCTGTACTAAATATCTAGTTCCATTGATTCTTCCCCTCACATGAACAGCACCCTTCTTAGACTGAAAGTTAACCTACAGCCCTAGTCCTACAATCAGTTTTACGCTGCTTCATTAATATAATTCATTAACAGCATACATTCAGACAAAGGATCGAGTTAAATCTGCAGGTTCTTTAGTTAAATGATTCAAGAAGCACAATATTTTAATCCACTATAGGGTGGTGCTCTTTATGTCTCTAAAAGTAGGTGTTCTAATCTTTAATTTACATCTTAAAACCCAGGAGGTGACTGAATGATGTTTTAGCTTAAGACAAAGCTCATTTACCTTAAGAAAGAAATCAAAATTTAAAAATAAACTTTCAAAAAAGTTAAGGGAGAAAAACAATCCGACTTGAAAAATATTTAGATAATTATATCACGACTCAGATGTTTGATTGCATTGATCAGAATAAGCAGAGTGTGAAAGATTCTGGATATTTTTCAAAAAAATGTGGGTCTGTGGTGAAAATGAACTTCAGTGGCCCTATTCAGTCAAACTGCCCTCAAAAAAATAAAAAATAAAATAAAATTTGAGGGGATTTTTTTTGCATGATAATACACCAGGTACTGAAATTTTTATGTGATGTACAACTGATGTGATCCGTCTTGACTTGCCTGTTGCTGTATTTTTTTCTATTCAATAGCCCTGGCAGACAACTATTACCCAAGCCACTTCTTCCCTTTGGCCCGCTGTGATCTATTGCACTAGTGGGCTGGCAGAGAAATGTAGGGGTCGGAGACGTGTAGGAAAGAGCGGGACCCGGCCAAGAGTTGGGACGCAGTCTGTCCTAGATTCCACCGCCACTTTTGTCCATTTGTAACCCTCAGCTTGGATGATAATCCTCAAAAAAATCCCTAATTTAAACATACCGATTTTAACAAAACACACCTCCATGTAAACAGAATTATCAGTACCCTTCAGGACTAAAAGTACGTAAACAGTGGAGATAATTTTAGAAATTGAGATCTCCCATTCTATTGAAAGACACAAAGACAAATTCCTATGGTCCTATTAAATTACTAAACAGAGGTATGTGCAAAGAAGAAACACAGCGTTCCAAAGTTGTATCTATGCATTTCTCCATGCTTAGCAGTGGTTGACTGGCTGTGGAGAAGCTTCTTTGTGAACTTAACACTGCTCGTTGATGCTTTTAGATGTCAACTCTGTTCTGAGAGCAGTTCTGCCCTGGGGAAAAAATTACACCTGTTGGGTTGACCATATAACACCAAAAGGCATGATTAAATTTCAAATTCCTGACCTGTGGTCCACTGTACAACGTTCATCCTATGAGTTAGAATTACCCCAGAATAAGTTTGTCTTCAAAAATGGTCAATAAATTTGCGAGTCCACTAAAACTTGGAACAGGCAGGTGTTCTTTCTACCAGTTGATTCAAAAATCAAATTGAGATACTTACACTTACATTAAAGCTCCCTTACCGAGTTAGGTTTCAGCACAAGATTTGAATATTGCAAGACATGGGCCTTCAAAGGTTTGAAAGTGGATACCGGGGAAAGTGACAGCTTCACCAATAAATCCTTCCAGACTGACACACTTGAGTTGCATTTGAATAAAAACTGGGAAAGAAAAAGACAAAGCCATAAAAAAAAAGACGACCTTAGTTTTTTTTTCCAGAAAGACTTTGAAGACCACGGACCCCCATTTGCCTTTCTATGGCTCTGTGGTAGGGCGAAGGCAGGCATCTGCCAGCTTCAAAGACAGCAGGTTGAGGACAAATCCATTAGCTCCGAAGACCAGTATGGAAATGGGAGGCGGTAAAAAAGACAAAAGAACCCAACTTGTACAACTGCAGTGAAAATAATCAGAAATTAAACCAAATAACTTTTGTGCAGAGATTTTTCTATCACATTTTAAAATGACTATATGTGTCAGTAAAGAGCACGCCACTGACTGTACTGCTGCAAAGATTTAAGGTACAATTTTATAGAGTGGATTTCACGCTGGGGGGGGGGGGGGAATTTCATGAGGCTGATTAAATGTATTGAATTTCACTTTATTTGCAGCAAGGTTTATTGGCATGGATGTACCAGTGACTCTGGTATAGACTAAAGTGTGACTTAACAGTGCAGAGTTTCATTGCCATTGATATTTCCAGGAATAAGCCTTCTTTCAACAGCTCATAGAGACGGTAGAGAAACCTAGCAAACAAGAAACAAAGCGGAGAGCGCACTTAATCCCCAGAGTAAATATTTAATGCGCCGACTAATTACAACGGTTTCACTGTTACACATTCTCTGAAAATAACTAATCAGCACTGAGTGATAGATTTCCAAAGAGGTTCCTTTAAAAAAAAAAAAAAGCCTAGTTTTTGTGACAGTCTGCGGAAGTGCAGGTCCTAGATTAAACTCATACCAAATTGTAATTTAGAATTGCATATGTATTTCACGCAGTTACGGTTTAAATTTTTTTAAAGGGATATACCATTTCTGACATGCCTAAAAAAAAAAAAACTTTGATTAGGAAAATCCATTGTCAAGAAAGTGCATATAATTTGTAAACTTTTTTTAGTGTAATGCAGGGCTGTCCAAACTACCGCCCGGGGGCCAAACACAGCCCGCAAGCCTTCATCAGGCCCGCAGAGCAATTACTTGTTACAATTAAAAACGGCACTATACTAAAAATAATCATTGGGAGATACCAAGTTAGAGATTAATAGAAGGTGTAATATTAATTAACAGACCAAAAAAAACAAAAACAGATAAAAGATCAAAAATAAGTGTTTCCTCTTATAACACTTTCGGCAACTTTACTTCCTCTGTCCCCTCTTCCCCTGCACACCAGTTATTGGGAAAACTCGCGCTCACTCCCCCCCCCCAGTTTAGTTTGTTGATCACACAGTGGCGATTGTAAAAAACCGAAGAGAAAGATGGAAAGTGAATGTCGTCGGTTCCAAAACAGGTGACTGATTACTTTTTTTTACAAAACATACAGGTAAATGGGTTTGCTTAATTTGCCAAGAAGCGGTGGCAGTAATGAAATAATTTAATGTAAAATGAAATTACGAAACAAACTCACAGATTCTGCATGGGTAGTAGACCTTGGCTTTTTAGTTGACATCATGGGGCAACTAAATAATCACTGAACATTAGCCTTCAAGGGGAAAACGCCGTCTTTTCACAAATGCACTCGATTGTGAAGATTGCTGCACCCTTCCCATCACTAAAACCTATCATTGATAGTTTTCCCAATGAAAGCATCTCTGGATAAATGGGGAGATGTGTGTAGATTATATCGGCTTTAAAATTGACTTTTCAGTGATTGACAAAGACGTTCAGATTTGCTCTTGCCCCTTCACAGTTAATATCGATGAAACGCCTCAAAACTTGCAGTTGGAACTCACTGCAATGCGTCGGGGGGGCATGTGTGTACATAGTATATTACACTATGTTGTGTTTATACTTGCGGCCAGTTGTTTATGTCCTATCGCCTGATCTGGCCAAAAAAGTTTGGACACCTCTAGTGTAATATTTCCTTAAAATGACTATTAGTTGACCGTCTTTGGAAAATAAACCTATTGAACTTGCACTACAAATATATTAGCATGAACAGGCATAGTTATTCATAAGAGGGCTTTGAGAGCTCTCGCAACTTATAAAAGTCTTTACACTACACATAGTGACCAGTTTATTAGGTAAACTCAAAAATTGATCCCTCCTACAGACGGTGAATCGCATGGCTATGCCATGCTATAAAACGGTCATTGAGGCATTCAGTTACTGTTTAACTGGACATGAGAATGGGCAAAACAAGAGATCTAACCACCTTTGAGCATAGTATGATCATTGGTGTCAGGTACATCAGTTCGCGGGTTTACAGAGAATGACATGAGAAACAAAAAAACACTCAGTGGCAGTCCTGTGGGTAAAAACAGCCTGCTGATGAGAGATTGGAGGAGAATGGCAAGATATGCATGCAGGCTAACAGGAGATCCACAAACAGGCAAATAGTGGCACAGTGGTGTGGAGCGCACAGCCTTGTCATGAATGGGCTTTTGCAGTGGATGACCACACAGGGTTCCACTCATATCAGTTGAAAACAATAAAACGTGGCTCCAGTGTGTATGGGATCACCAACACTGAACAACTGATAAGTGGACAAACAGTCTGTTCTAATGAATCCCAGCTCCTGTTGCATCCTGTAGAGTCAGGATGTGATGTAAGCAACATTAGTCCATGGACCAATCCTGCCAGGAGTCAGCAGTACAGACTGGTGGTGGTGGTGGTGCTGAAATGGTGTGGTGATTGTTTTCCTGACATACGTTAGGTCCCTTGATACCACATCTGAACATTGTTGTTGAACAGGTGCATTCCTTCATGGCTACAATTTACCCTGCGTCACATGGATACTTCCAGCAGGATAATGTGCTATGTCAAAAAGCACATATTGCTTGGACCATTCTGAAACAATATGACAGGGTTCAGTTTACTTGAGTAGCCTGTGCAGTTTCCAGACCCCAGGCCAATTGATCTCTGGAATGAACTGTGCGAAGAATGTACTACCATCCATTCTGCAGCAACTCCGTCATGCCACCGTGTCTACATGAACAAACATCCATGTGGAAAGTGTCCGAGACCTTCTAGAATCCATGTCCGGAAGAATTCAGGTTGTTCTAGAGGCAAAGGGGGATCGGACCCGGTACAAGATGGATGTACATAAACAGGCCACAGAGTGTATTCAACCATACAATAAGCAAAGCTCTCCCTGAGAACAGTGCATTACTGTTCCTCACACTACGACAGATGCACGATCCAGTACATTGTAGTACAACTCATATCGCTGAACTTCATTTGCCAATAGTCCTAATGGGCCACACTATTACTTATTTCTTCCTGTGCAACCTGCCATCAGCACCTCAGGATTATAGAAAGAGTAAACTGTCAGTGGTTTTAGCATGGAGACCCATATAAAGGACATAAAAACATTACCATTTTCGTGTTTTTTTAGGTTTAAGACAAACACATTTTTAGATTTGACAGATCCATCTTGACCTATAAGATCAATAAGACCGACACTGACGCAAACCACACTACTCTAATAATTTAATGTAATTGAAGAAAAACATGGTGTAGACAATTGTGCTGCTCTACTGTAGAGCACTCCCCAGTTCATCAACTTCCAACTTCCGGATATAAATATTAGGTTGTGTTACAGAAGATCTGATGTAATCCACATCTGACGCCACAATCCCTGCCCTTTCCTGAAAGGTTACTACAAATCAGAGCTACCTGAAAACAAACAGCAGGCACCGGTCCAATGTAAGTGTTACAGAAGGTCATCCATCCGCATTTGATTTTGATTACACCATTTGTCAGCTCCTTTCCTGTTCCCCTTCCTCTCATTCAGTACCTTTCTTTATGGTTTCTCTAGGAAATGTGAGGCATTCATTTGGAACAAAATCCACACTACAGGACATTCATACTCCCCTTCAATGTATTTTGTAACCACCTGTGATCATTCAGGTTTTATTTTTATGTTCATACTGATTTGGAAGAATGATTGTGGCAAAAAAACAATGCAGGGTCAATGAAATGTGTCTAAACTGACCTCATCGTTATACTTTTGCCTTAGCTGTTCTTGACACACAAAAAGAGCTTTCTGACCACTTTCACTGATGTGTTACTCAGTGTAGTTTAAATACCTCAGGAATTCCCAGGATCAGTGCATTAAACACATTTACTAATTGCCGATAACCTAACCCAAATCCCTTGCTGAAAAGTGTGACCACGACATGCATGACCACCTGCAGCAAAAGCAGTGTTTCAGCTGATGTTCTGTCAGCTTGTGTGGCCGCATACCTGCCACATGAGCAAACTGGAAGACAGGCATTGTGTGCCATGCTAGGGGCATGCGCATTAATTTGCCCTGACACAGGTAGCTTGATTAGAATGGTTATCAACATAAATTTGCATTTACAGATTAGAAAGTTTAAACATTAAAATTAAAGAGAGTTTATTCACACTCTGAGATAACAAAGGTGGTTCTGCTTTACTTCCAGTGTACTGCTCCGCCTTCTAATAAACCATAAATCTTCCATTTACCAATTAATGTGCTAATATTGGCCAAATAATGGAGAAAATAGATGCTGAAGGGTTGCTTTGCTTTAGTCCGAGCCTTGTGCCGCTATCAGAGTGGTTCGTTTTGACATTGGCGCTATGGAGCTCCACGCTGTAAAATACTTTCAGATCTTTTTCTAAAGTGACCTATACATAATTGAACACAGCACGGATGGAGAGTATCACAGGGATTAGAGACAATAGGCCCTGACATACTAAATGCACTGCTGATTAATGTCACTGGAATATACCATTCCGTTTATATAATACACAGAGTGGAAAAAAAGCCACGACATGAACATAATCTATTCATCTGGCTAGGGGACCCTTCCTTTTCTTTTCCTAAATATTGGGTTGTGATTGTGACTTCCAAGTCAAGTAATGCACATACATACATCCAGGAATAGGCACTTTATTGTAAATTTACATTTAAGGCCGTTTTTAACCATTAGATTTTTCATTGCTTAGAAGATTTACACAGCAATTTCTGTATTAATCTGATTATACAAGTGGATTATTTGATGGGTTCAACTAAAATAGGCGATACCATTTATGACCATTGTCATTTACTGGACATGAGATGGTGGGAAAAGTAAGGCCAACCTTTGGAACCATGCTTTGAATTTTTTGCTTCAAGTTCAAGAGGTATTAAACCATATAGCCATTATACTGCAGACTGAATCTAATACAGAGAGATTGGGAAGTTAAATTAATAAAAATGTGCTTCAGCAATGGTAATAGATAGTGACATGCATAAAGCTACGCATTCACACCTTTAGCCAACTGTTAAATATAAAGCCTAAAAGGCATACATTTAAAATAATAAATCTAACATACAGTAATACTAGTCTCTTTCAATTGAAGATCTTGAACTCACATTACACTAAATTACCAGATTGATTTCAAATTGTTAATCTTTAACAGATGGCGCTTCCCACTGTTTGCTAATAGAATAGTTCAACTAAGGACAGTTGTGTTATATTAACAACAGACCAAGCTGGATACTAGTTCCATATTACATCATCTTTCCCCCCCCCCAAATGGTGTATTTATAGAGGACAATAAGAAGATGAAATATTGTTTCTGAACTGCTGCAGGGATATCGTTGGAAGGCCAAAACTCAAGTTTGGACCCAGACAAGTGGAAATAATTTCAGAGAAAGTCTCTCCATCATGGGCATTTTCATTAAAATAAATTTAATTATTTGGGGGTAGTTGCTTTACAAACAAAGATATATTACCGTTGACATGCACTTTTGTGCCAGTGTTTAGGGGTCACCAAAATGCTTATATTCGCAGGCAGTCAGAAGAAAGTCTCAGGGTTGGCGTTGTGTAATAGAGCCTGCTAAATTTGATAGAATTCAGATAGATGCTGTGCCACGCGTCCGTCTAGAATACACGCACGGGAGAGGT
>JAOVYW010039550.1:15303-26876 GCA_025775045.1 Hiodon tergisus | reverse complement strand
ACACCTACAGGAGCTTTTATGACATCCCATTCTAAATCCATAGGCATTAATATCGAGTTGGTCCCCCCTTTGCAGTTCCACTCTTCTGGGAAGGCTTTCCACAAGATTTTAGAGTGTGTCTGTTGGAATTTTTGCCCATTATTCTCGCCGTTCTAGTTCATCCGAAAGGTGTTCGATTGGGTTAAGGTCAGGGCTCTGTGCGGGCCAGTCAAGTTCTTACACACCAAACTCATCCAACCATGCCTTCATGGACCTTGCTTTGTGCACAGGGGCACCATCATGCTGGAACAGAAAAGGGTCTTCCCCAAACTGTTTCCACAAAGTTGGAAGCATAGGATTTAGCAGAATGTCTTGGTAAGCTGAGGCATTAACATTTCCCCTCAGTGGAACTAAGGGCCCTAGGCCAACCCCAGAAAAACAACCCCATTGCATTATCCCTCCTCCACCAAACTATACAGTTGGCAAAATGCAGTCAGGCAGGAAACGTTCTCCTGGCATTCGCTAAACCCAGACTCATCCATCAGACTGCCAGATAGAGAAGCATGATTCGTCACTCCACAGAACACGTTTCCACTGCTCCAAATCTAGTGGCAGCATGCTTTACACCACTCCATCCGATGCTTGGCATTGTGCTTGGTGATGTAAGGCTTGCATACAGCTGCTCAACCATGTAAACCCATGCCATGAAGCTCCCGGCGCACAGTTTTTGTGCTGATGTTAATGCCAGAGGAACTCTTTGGAAGTTATTGAGTCAGCAGAGCGTTGGCGACTTTTACACACTATGCACCTCAGCACTTGGCAACCCCGCTCTGTAACTTTACGTGGTCTGCCACTTCGTGGCTGAGTTGCTGTGGTTCCTAGACGCTTCCACTTTGCAATAATACCACTTACAGTTGATCCTGGAATATCTAGGAGGGAAGAAATTTCACAAACTGACTTGTTGCAACGATGGCATCCTATTAAAGTACCCCGCTCGAATTCAGCGAGCTCTTTAGAACGACCCATTCTTTCAAAAAGCAATTAAACACCTGAATTCAATGATTAAGAGGTGTGGCCCAATACTTTTGTCCATATAGTGTATTTAAGTAGGATTTAACATAAACATGAAATACATTCCGGACCTCTGAAGAAACACATCGGAAAATATGCTGTTAGCTAAATCTTTAGATAGAAGCAACATCATTTTGGTCATGAGTAAGCTGAATGCTAAGGAAGAGGACTGCATGTAGGCTGTAACTTACTAAAGACATCCATATCTATGGTGCCTTGCATATCTTATAGTTTACACATTTAGAGAGCTGAATGTTTACTGGAGACATTCAGATAAATGTATTCCACCGAGGGCACTACAGAACCACGTTCTTGAGGCAGTCTAGCCTCTGGACACAAATTCAAATCCTACATTGTTATTATCATCCTATGGTCCTTAATAAAGGTGCTCAGTGCACATGAACTAACATTGTTATCCAAGACCGTGCTTTAAGGCAGAAAATTAATACAGTCAGTGAAGTGTTAAGATTTAATTAATTAGCATTCAATTGTCCAAATTGTCATAACATAAATAATGAAGAGAAACCCGAAAAAGTGCTAGTTGTTTAACATTTTAAGGTACGGCTGTGAAGGTGGAATTTAGGTAGAGTGACTCTAGAACAGGGATTGCAAAGATTCTGTCACACTACAGTTCCAAATAAATCTCACATGTGTCTTCAGAAGTGATGGATTGAAGCCCTATCTCTCTAAACGGCTGGATTTGCGTTATCTGTTCCTGAATCTCCCGCAGGTCCTTCATCTTCTGCTATTTCCTCTTATTTTGCCGCCACTCTCTTCGTCCTCCATTTAAAACAAGATGGCACAGAGTGGTGATTTACATTCATACAACCCCCCACCCCCACCCTCACTCTGAATGCCGATGCCCTAATGACAGGATCAGCAAGAGGATGTTAGTGTGCTAGGCTGACTTCAGTCTCAGGGTGGCCCCCCAAGGCATAATAAATAGACCTAGCCTGGAACAGCTCGGATATGACATGAGCACCTGCTCCTTTCACTGATTACAAAACACTCACGCATACTGAAACTTTACCTTGAGTTTCCTCTACAAAACTTCACATGATTGTGTTGAAAATGTTATTTCATATTCCCAAGCTGAATCATTATTGTACATCTGAAATTATTAAAGGGTAGCAAAGCAGCACAGAATGAACACAGCTGTGTTGTGACTGACCTGGCAAAGAAGGAGGCAGCAGCGGAGCTGCCACTAGAGGGTGCTGTGGTGGCCAGGGGTGTATGTGGGGCAGGAAGGGTGTGCAGGGACGGTCGGTCAGCATTGTAGCGGTTCAACGCAGCCTCTGTCAGTCCCTCCCGGAACCCCTCTGAAACCGGCTGGGAGATCTGTAAATGAATGACAGCCGGTGTGTCAGGGTTAGAGTGCCGTTTACGTTTACACAAGAAAGGAAGAAACTGGAAAACAAAAAACAAAAACAGGAAAAAATTTGGTCTGGTGGTTCTGGAACCTGTTTGTCCATAAATGGTCATCACATCAACTGCTGCTGCCTCACAGCGCCAGGGGTCCTGGGTTTGAGTCTCGGTTTGGGGTGCCTGTCTGTGTGGAGTTTGCAAGTTCTCCCCGTGTCCGTGTGGGTTTCCTCCAGGCTCTCTGGTTTCCTCCCACTGTCCAAAGACTTGTGGGTTAGGTTGATTGGCCATGCTAAATTGCAGTGGGAGTGGGGGTGTCTTGCCCTGCAATGGCCTGGTGTCCCGTCCTGGGTGTACCCCTGCCTTGCACCCTATGCCTTCCGGCGTCCCTGCAACCCTCACCAGGATAAGCAGTTTTGAAAATGGATGGAAATTGAAGAGAGTATGTGCAACTTTGAAATTATTAAAAATCCAACTTTCCTGACCTCAAAATGGGAACAGCATCGCGACAAAACTAAACCCAGACATAGGAAGGCCTCTCTAAGTTAATCTCTGTCTCTCTGTCCAGACGTGACCCACCTATAAACATCTTTCTGCTCAGTCCATGTGAGGGGACGGTGCTTGTCAGAAATCGCCAGAGCAGAAGGCTGTTCAGTTACTCTGTGCCTTCAATTACGTATTGTCAATGCACTGAAAACATTTTTAGTAGATAAATAAAAAGGCCCGAATGTGCCCTTCAAATTTTTTTTTAGGCATTGTATATTTTGTGGACAAAGTTTCATTCAGTTCAGTACCTTTACTGACAGCAGCTATCAGAGACGCTTCAGGGTTATTACCATTAAATCGTCTGAAAATGGATGAAGTCTTCTACTAATTCATCTTATATTTTAAGTGATCTCCATGCATGTTTTATTCTAATTGTAATCATACCCAGAAAGCAGGCTACCATCCTGCGGCAAATTTGGGCTCCATGGACTCTTATCTGGGGTCAAGCAGACAGGCAATCAGCCTCCCACCACACAGTCTAGATCCAGTTCAGTAGGCAGCCTGCACGTCTCAAAGGCGACAACGCCATAATCCTCTTTCCTTTACTTAATCTGGGTTTGGGCGGCTGTAATGGTGTCTCATCCCCCCACCTCCAGCCAGAAGGAAGGAGGGGCCGGGAAGGGTGGGGAGGCCACCTTCATCATCTCGGCTTAGGTCACGGAAAAGTGGAGTTAATGTTGGCCTAATGTTCACGTCGCGTTTACATGCAAACCAAGGGTTCACCGGGCAGAGCGCTCGTGAGAAGGAAACACATCAGGTCGCAGGGAAAGGGTCAATGACCAATTTGGTCATGTGGACACCAGCACACCACAGCACACAAAGCACTTTTTTACAATACGGGCATTGAGCTGCACACTGAAGCGTGGAGCATGAGGAAGCCCCTGTTACTGACAGAAGAAATAGGCAGTCCTATATTTCATTGATTGGCCCTGCCCCATTTGTCTGCTTTTTAGAGAGAACGCTGTCCAGTGTCAACATAAACAAAATAGCATAGCAACGGAATCCAGTTTCACATTGATAATAAAACACCAGAGATAATACAACACCGCTGATAATACAACATTGCTGATAATACAGGTTGATATTACAACACCACTGATAATACAGTGTTGATATTACAACACCGCTGATAATACAATATAGTGTTGATAATAAAACACCACTGATAATACAACACTGCTGATAATACTCTACAATGTAAATGGAAGGAAAAACTGTTATGTCACTTACTGCATGCTTGAGCAGATTACAAACAAGAGAACACTGAGAATGCACTTCAAACTCCACTGGGCTCCAATTCTGCAAGACTCCTAATGGTCCTAATATTTACAGTCATGGGCTATAGAGCAGGGGTGCATCGTGCATTTCAAAGCCAGGGTGATCAAGGGCGGTTTGAACATCTTTAGGGAAGATTATGGTAAATCCTGTCAGAAAGTCAGCAGCGGACTCTTTGTGAGGGGGATAAACCGGCAAAACTTGTCTTGGGGTCTTCTGAAAAACTGCTATTGTGGCGTCATTTGGCGACAATGTTCAAAGGATCAGAGAATGTGAATAATTTTATTTTCATGGTCATGATCCATGATCAGCCTAGATCAAAAGCAACTCTTAGTTCTGCATAAATAAATAAAAAGCATAATACATACAATGGAAGAGGCTTATGTTGGAACCAAAGCTATACACAGCAGAGATAATGACAGAAGACCAATGGTAAACATCAGTCCATTCTGTGGCAGCTGCTTCTGCTCTACGACAGTCTTGCACACCTTTTACTACCTTACAGAAGAGCTGCTACGGTTCAGAGGTACTCGATGGAAGGTATTGTGTGTCCTAAGAACTTTCAATCAAATCTTTAAGATGTAAGTACTGCATGATGTTTTAAAAAAAAAAAAAGGCTTTTAATACTGAGACATTGTTTAAACGTAGGTTAACTAGGTAGGGGGAGTGGTACAATAAATGCAGGTTGTCTAGTGAAATATGAACGGTTTTCAGCTCATCTTACAATAGCATGTACTGTGACTAACATATATCACACGGCACTCACAGAGAAAGTCTTTCGACCTAAAGAATGGACAAGGGGGTGAATTTAATGAAAAAAACTTTTGATCTCTGAAGGATACTGTTCAGCAAGAACCTTCACCTCTTTATTACAATCACAAGAAAGGACATTGGCTGTATCCTTTGTTTACCCTGGTCACTCCAGATTACATACTAAACCGGTTCAGTTTTGAGTCATCTTGGCTGTATCCTTCATTTACCCTGGTCGCTCCAGATTACATGCTAAACCGGTTCATTTCTGAGTCACCTTGGCTGTATCCTTTTGTTATTCCTAGCCATCCAGATTACATCCTAAACTGGTTCAGTTTTCCGTGACCTTGACCATTGTCCTCCAATTTGCAATATTAGATTTTACTGGAACATGAGATTAAAAAGCTTTTACTTTAATGAGATTATTTAATCACGGCTAATTCTGATTAAGATCTCAAGATTAATGATATGTTAATACCTGAAGGTTGGCCCTCATCTCTTTTTTCCCCTATTTTAAACAAATTTTAAAAGGTTATGGTACTTTTTTTCAATGACCATTTAAACAGTGCACTGTTCATGCATTTAATCAGCGTGTTAAATTAATCATGATTCAAATGTTATCATTTTATTATTATTAAATCTATACAGTATTTTTTTGTATAGTCTGAGCCTGAATTACATACATTTATAACCCTGGCAAGAAGCTAAAGGAGAAGAAAATAACAAATTTAGGGTGAAAATTAGTGTTAAAGTATATCCACTGTGGTGGGAACTTCAGATGTTTTCAAAGGCTTGACTGGAGTTATGTAGCATGTCATGACAACGCAGTAACTAAAGTTTCTTCAGTGATCCCGTTTCCGTTGCGTGATTTTTGAGCCAATGTTCAGATGACCAGCCTACCGACAGAACGCTCCAATCAGCAGTTAGAACACAAACATTTAGGTCATTTCCATTCAGCCCATCCATTGGGAGCACCATTGCGCTAATCCTGTCATGTTTTTTTTTTTTTTCATTATAATTTACTGCGAGAGACGGAAAGTGTAGGAATATTGCACCAGCCATTAAATATTTATGTTATTGATCCCCCTAATTTATGTTTATGTACCTGCTTTATCACAGAAATAAATCATGTCTCCCTCTCTCCATTAAGCATTAAAGTGTAATGTTTATAGATCAGGTTCAAAAAGGCTGGGCATTGTTAATCAGGGGCTGCCAACAGGACATTCTTCACCAACAGCTAACTTAAAAAGACAGTCGGCCATCCTATCCTATCATTTGGAAAATACAATAGACCCAGCTCGACTTTTTTTAGCCTAGCATCCCCAAACTGACAGCACGAGATGGATCTGGGCATGATACAGAATTAGTGAGCCCGTATACCTGTATTTTTAAAAATTGCAGCAGATCGAGTGTGAAGCTGCCCAGGAGA
The DNA here is from genome assembly GCA_025775045.1 of Hiodon tergisus. Classification (NCBI taxonomy): domain Eukaryota; kingdom Metazoa; phylum Chordata; class Actinopteri; order Hiodontiformes; family Hiodontidae; genus Hiodon; species Hiodon tergisus. The sequence goes on along the minus strand of JAOVYW010039550.1, from coordinate 20,464 downwards.
GCTGAAGAGAGCTCAAAATAACTGCTGAGCACGCACTCAACAAAGGTCCTCCCTCCCCTTCCGGGTGATACGCTGCTCCCATTCATCATAATTAAGGCAGAAGAGAGCCGACTCCCTCTCAGGAGCCCTTCTCCTTCCTGCTCGGTTTCCTGTCGCTGTCCCTGTGCCGCAAGTGCTGAAAAAAGCCCGAGCCAGAGCTCAGCGGACTGCTGCTGCACCACTCAAATCACATGTACAAGACACGCCCATCTGATAAGCGCGCAGTTCAGCACATTCTTCAGTTTTGTTACACCTTTCAAGGCACAATGAACGGGATTATGTTCCAGTCAGGTTTAGAATTTCCCGCAGCTGGCACTGTGGATGTCTATCGCCAGGGGCTCTGAGGTCCTGCGCACACATTTAGTTCTCCAATAGCAAACAGTGATTGCAATGCAGGTAAGTGTTTGATCCAGTTTTCCAGGGCACTGCATTCCAAAAAAAGAATCTCCAAAGTATTAGCAAACGGCTTCAGTAATAAGGAACAATGCCTAACAGTTTCAATAATTAAATTATAGAGAAATAGAAAGAGAGAGAGACTGGAGATCCAGGGTTAAGAATATCTGGATATTCAGACCTGGGAGGCAGGCATAGACAAACTTTTTCATTCTGGAACGGGATGAAGACTCCACATCAAAGAGTTACCGCCAGACTTTTAAAAGGCACTGGGGTGGTCCGTTGGCAAAAAAATCTAAACTAATATAGAGTAAACTTGTGGGTTTTATATAAACTGTTTTTCTAACATGGTTACACTTACAGCATTTGTCACTGCTAGAGGACAAAATCCTGAATTCCCATGTGCACCCCTGGGCAGAGAGAAAGTCAACAACATTACAAAACACTGAGGAATCCAGGAACTTGTCAGAGTGGGAGGTGGATAAAATCTGAACAAGTATGCGCACTGAAGGGGGAAACTGAGTAGGGAAATCAAGGTTAAGATAAAATAATCAAGAGTGATTAAGTGCCATTGTAAAGGCTTAAAAACGACAATGCTTTGGCCCCCCTCATTTTGCAACAAGCACATCCATTATTCACATTATGGTTCTGTGTGGTCTGTGTGCGTGTGTGTGTGTGTGTGTGTGTGTGTGTGTGTGTGTGCGTGTGTGTGTGTGTGTGCGCGTGCGCACATGTGTCTGTGTGTATCTGAAAACATTTTAAACAAAAATATCCAATAGACATTCAGGGGTTTTCATAGGTAATCTCATTGCAATGTAAGATGTAACTGTCTCTCAGTGATTATTTTAGATTTATTACAATGTCTTTTTGTGTAAAACTTTTCTGGATCAATGGTTTGATTAAAAGAGTACCATGGTGTAATCTAATCCTTTGTTCACTCTGAACCAAAGCAGGTCCTCCCTGTTTTTCAGCTGTCTCCATTTAGTTCATTTAGGTTAAAAATTGAATTACGTAGACAAAACTGAAATTGAAATGCTTATTTGAAGACTCTTCCAGTCCTCCCTGGTTATTGCAGAATCGTCAAAAGGATTAGAAAGATTTAAGGTCGAAATTAAAATAAATAAAATAAAATCTCAATTAAATAAAAACCATATTTTCCAATAAAAAAATAATAGATTTATTTTGGGGGTGGATTTAAAAGTTACTCTCAAACTCTTTCCCCCCACAGAATTTCCACATAAAGACTTGAAACGTTGGAATGTACCACAACATTAATGAATTCCCAGACCATAATAGACTTGTGGAGGTGGTTTCCCTTAGCAAGGCTGTGTTCTGCTCTGTGAATTTGTAAGACCATTCTGATTGACAGCCCCTGCCGACTTTAACCAACAGAAACGTTTCTCTAAATGAGTTACCCACACTATTCTGACACAACGTTAAAATAAGGACCTACTGCTCATATCCACCCTAACCCATTCCAAGTACCTGGCAGGGGTAGAGGGTGACTCCGTTGGCGCGGGACATGGACCAGGTGCCTTCCAGGTACTGGTGTGCCTGGAGAGCCACAGAGCTGAGCGTGTTGCCGTTGCTAGGACTGGTGGGTGGATGGGCCACCTGGGCCCCTGTCTTGCTCACTGAGCCATTCTTCTTCTCCATGCCGGTGAGCACTCCAAGGCTGCTGGGCTTGGGGCCATGCTTGGGCAAGGCAGTGCGGGGACCGGTGCCGCCAGGCATGGTGTTTGGGCCAGTGCTGCCGGAGCTGGAGGACTGGTGAGCCCAGTCACGCGTGGCCCCCTGCAGGATGTTGCGGGAGCCCACCAAGGAGGGCAGGTTGGTGAGAGGTGGAGGGGAGTGGTCGCACGGTTCCAGGGACGCGGCCTGCTCCAGGGTGAGCACCATGTAGACGGCCTCCTGCTTCAGTTGGCTGAGGTGCGTGGCGCAGACGTCGCAGCGGCTGTCTCGCTCGTTCCAGGCCTTGCGCGTGCTGTTGGGGACCTGGAGCTTGTCGTTCAGTATGGCGGGAAAGGAGGGGTCCTGAACAGGGAACCGAGAACAAGAGCAGCAGTCAGAAAGGCAATGAGCTGTGGCTCCACAAACTGTTTTTCATCTGCACATGCACGGTTTTCATCTGAACACACCTTGTTTTAATATAAACATGCGAGAAGAGCTAAGGGTCTAAATTTAAAAGTGGTTTTTAAAAAAAAAGTGGTGAGTCATTTGTTGTTAAATACATGGAGGGGTTGGAGTCTCTTCTCCTCCATGATACCTCAAAGTCACTCAAGCTATGTTTGCATCAGCTTTTCAAAACTGTTCATTAGGCCCCAGAAAACACTTAATGATGCAATTCCGTTCACACAAAAGTAACTGAATAACAAGCCGACAGACACAGTATTCCGACACTCAGCAAGCTTTGAGTTGAAAGGATACACTAGCCCCATAAAAACAACATTCACCACAATTAACTGGGAATTGGAGTCACGTCAGATACTCTGATGGTATTTTGCTAAGCTGTACCGAGTTGCAGCTTCATTAAAACGCTTCTCTAACGTCCAGGGAATTCTTTTGCATTCTTCTGCATGATAAATCTTTTTCACCGGCCTGTAGCATACTGTCTACTCAGCAACACTTTTCACAAGCAATGTGATTGATCAGTATATGTATCTGTTCCCAACAATGGGAGGCCCTATGATGGTTAATGTACCCTGGAAAATGTCATTTTAATGTTAAATTAAATCAATGACATGGTAGCTATGCCCATTAGCGGTTTGTTCTCTTGGTGTTATAAAGTGGATGCAAATTTTTCCGGACTTATTCACGAACGCCAGGCCTTGTATCAAGAAAAACCCACACCAGCATTATTTCAGATCTGAGAAAACAGGACTCGGCTTTAAACCTGTTTCAGAGTCCCTGTATGAACATTGCCTTCTGACGTTACTTCCCCAAACGTAAAACTATTTTCTATCAGCTGAATACTCCCTCTCACTTTGACTATGCAGTGGTAGTGTTGCATAGTTTCCTACCCCATTGGTATGTTTGCACATATTCCAACAAGCGCATTATTAGCACTAGGCTGCTGGGGGGCTTTAGCCCTCAATGTTTTGATGACAAACTAACCACACTACAGTGTTATTGTGCAGAAATACCACTTTTTTCATAACTTTTTAACATTTTCATCGCAGTCCATTCTGATACAATTGTGTACGAACACAGATCACCTTGAAAGTCACTATGTCAAACACAGTATTTAGAAACACTTAATGTAAAGCATTAGCAAATGTTCTCGATCAAGAACATATTGGTCGGTATGGAAACAATGCCAGATCGAGCTTTCACAGTCTCATTGGTAGCATAAATCACTGTGAGAGAAAATAAAAGGATACACATATCCACACTGTCACACAGTCAACATCATCAGGAAACATTAGCTGACTAGCTAAGTACTTTTTAAGGAGAACAAAAAATTACATAAGCATAAATAAAAAATAAATGCAGTTTGGTAATGAAAAAGGCTATTTATGTCATTTTAAATGTATTTATTTATTAATGCTTTTCTACATTTATTCATTTATTTATTTCTGTATTTCCACATTTCTTCATTTATTTATTTCTACACATATTTTTTAAATGTATTTCTGTGTCCATATGTTAATTGAGTGGGTGGTCCTAACATCAGTCTGAAGCAGGATTGGCTATGGTGTGATCGGCTCTACTACCAATCCCTTGACTTGAAGGGTACAAGTAGCTTTGCCTTGCCTTTAGCTAGTTACTAGCTGCTTAGCTGATGGAAAGTTTTGTCATGCCATTGCCAATGATTTAAGATCATTAGCAACAGATGTTGAAAACAATACACCCACTACTAATGCCTTGACTTGACTGGTACGCGTAGCTTTGCCTTGCTTTTAGCTCATTACTAGCCGCTTAGCTGATGGAAAGTTTTGTACGTGCATAACCAATGATTTAAGATCATTAGCGACAGATGTTGAAAACAATACACCCACTACTAATGCCTTGACTTGACTGGTACGCGTAGCTTTGCCTTGCTTTTAGCTCATTACTAGCCGCTTAGCTGATGGAAAGTTTTGTACGTGCATAACCAATGATTTAAGATCATTAGCGACAGATGTTGAAAACAATGCACCCACTACTAATGCCTTGACTTGACTGGTATGCGTAGCTTTGCCTTGCATTTAGCTCGTTACTACCCGCTTAGCTGATGGAAAGTTTGGAAAATGGGAAGATCAAAAACAACATAAATAGCCTTTTTCATTACCAAAATGTATTTATTTATTTATTTATTTATTTATTTATTTATTTGTGCTTATGTCATTTTTTGTTCTCCATACTTTTCAACGGTGCCCTACTATTTCAATGTCGGTGCATATTTTTCTACTAATTATCTGACATTGCGTTGCTTATGTTTGTGATTACTACCAAAATCACGGTGTTGGGCTCAGCCCTGAATGTGTTAAAATCCTAGCGATTCCTCTAATTCCAACAAGTCCTTAGATAAAAATCTGGAAAGATTTGCAGTCATGAACAGAGTAGATACCAGCCTTGAAACAAACACACTCCATGCAGGTAACAGACTAATCCATTAGGAAAAGAGATGAACGTAATCAGCTGGATCAACATACACACAAATACACACGTCACACAGTCAACATATACACATATCCACATTGTCACACAGTCAACATACTCAAATATCCACACTGTCACAGTCAACATA